>JADBJO010015320.1:25000-44164 GCA_016801955.1 Conus betulinus
AGCAATCTCAAGGAGAAAGCTCTAAAACTTAGCGGCTAGTCAGTTTTTAGCTCGAAACATTGGATTGTCCTAAGACAAAGTTAAGGTCAATGAATTTGAAAGTTGCTGTGTTCAGGAGAGGAGCAAGGTCAGCCCCCAAAAAAGGTGGCTCTTGAAAATGTCTTAATGGGTAAGTGAACAAGCTTACTGTGTTCAGAGGTGTGTGTGATCTCGCCAGAATACTCTTTTAAATCAAGCACATGTACACACACATGCAAGTACACAAATGTTACAGTTGTTGTGTTTTTACTTTTTTTTTTTGTTTGATCCTCTGTATCACTTACGCTATCTGTTGATCTTCTGTATCGATTCAGCGGCATTGTCCCTCTGCCATTGATTCTATCTGTTCATCCGCAGCCACATCTTGGCACGTCCCATTGGAGCTCTGGCACCAGCAGTCCACATGGAACAGTCAGTTTCAAGTTGTCATGAGGGATTCTTACACAGCAGACACTGCACTGCTGCGGAGTCACTTGGTTAGTGTTCAGTGGTGCCTGTTTTGATCCAACATATGCAAGACATCTAAGCCCCCTGCCAGTGTGTGAGTGAACATCCTCTTCTAGAGGGCATCACCATGTACGGTCAACAGTCCTCATGAACTTGCCAGTACTGGTGACTTTGACAGGGTCTCACCAAGGGCACAGATGTGGGGAGGAAGTTGATACTGAGGTCACCATGAGAGAGCAGGGCATGAAGAGCCACATAAATTAAGAACTGTTTAATGCTGATCAGTGATTTTGGTCTGAGGGTGCATGGCAGGACCATAACCAAATCTTAGAGGTACACACCCCTGCAGTGTTGGTCAGGGCATTTTAGCAGCACTCTCAGAGATGCATCCATTGTGTTGAAACATGAATATGTAGTTGCAGTCTTTCCAAGAGAGCCCATATCAAACTCAGCTCAGGAGCCAATCACTGGTTGAAAAAAAAAAAAAAAATCCCACATAATAAATGGCTTTGATGGGAATCAAATCCATGACCTCTCAGCCAGGAATATGTGAAATGAGCCACTGGGCCATGGTGGCTGGGTGTAGATAAAAAAAAACCCACACACTTTTTTATGGACTTTTTTTGAGTTACCATAGTTTGATCTTTCATTGACACTGTCTTATTTTCAGTTTTTTTTTTAAGGTCTGTATTCCTGGCATGCTAGGCCATGCATGGTTGTCCACAGAGACAGGTGAATGAGTTCCAGTCATTAGTGAAGGCATGGACCTTTAAAGTTTAACAAGTTCATCCAATTCAGTCATCGGTTTTATGATGTCTTCTTCCTGTTAGTTTGATTTTATTCATTCTTCTTTTCAGAGCAAATATTTTGACAGCATGTTCAACGGACAGTGGGCAGAGTCGCACCAGCCTGAGATCCATATCACAGTCACTGATGACAACATTGATGAAGAAGGTTAGTAACTGATCGCCATTGATGAACTTGATGACATATTTGTTGTTTGTTTTCCCTCTCCCCCTCCCTCCCTATTTTCTTTTCATCTATTTATCTTTCCATTGTTTTATGTCATATGCTTCTGTTTTTTTTTTTTTATTAACCCTCTTCAGTATGCACTTATCTGAGCTTAGTTACACCGAAAACCGTCGGCAAGGTAAGTAACTCCGTAATTTGAACAGTTACCCAATTAAAAAATAATTTTAAAAGAGGAAAAGGAATAACGAAATGAAAACAATTTTAAAAATTCCTACGAATATATATATGTTGCTATATCGTAAGTTTGAAAAATGTCACATGAGCCATTTACTCGGGGGAAAAAAAAAAAAAATCTTCTTCAGAACTTTCTTCTTCGAATTGTTGTTCATCATACCTGGAACTTCATCCCAGTCGAAATCTAGGTCACTCTAAGCTTCATTACCCAGCACTTTCACTAAGTCTTATGCCGTAAATCCTACAAAACACAGTATCTCCATCACTAAATCTCATTATAGAACGGCAGAACTCAAGGTTAGCCACGGTGAAAAACGGCATTTCGACCTCAAAAGTTTTAAAATTCGTAACTCGAGAACCACGGCACGTATCGACTCGCGGTTTTTTTGCAAATGGAAGTAAATGGCTACAGGAAGAAGGAAGTCACGTTCTCTCGCGAGACTTCCTTTTCTACGAGAAACATGGCAGCGCCCATTGTTGCCACGTGTTTTTTACCGGGCGCTGGCGGCGCTCAGCGTTTTGGCTGTGTGATTTCCGGCCGGCCGGGCGCTAGCGGGCGCTCCATTGTCAAGAGGGTTTAACTTCTTTTCTTAATTTTTATAATCATTTTTATAATTATTGTTGTTATTGTTATTTATTTTTGTTGTTATTATTAGTCGTAGTATTTTTGGTCAATGATAATTGTATCATATTCTAAACAGCTGTTCCACACAAAGAGTCAAATGCACACAAACACACACACACGTATACAAGAACACATGCGTGTATGCCATTATGCACAGGCATACACATATATGTAAGCATGCATGCACACATACATGCATGTAGGAGCATGCTTACACTCGTTTGTAGACTACACACTGTTACCAACCGCATTTCCATGCACTCAATCACAAACACAACATGTTTACTCCATACGCACGCATCTTCTCCATTCATTCAAAGGAGAGACTGAAGAAACAAGAATCCACTTTTTTTATGCCCCCTTTACCAAAACAGAAACTGAAAAGTTTCACAGTGACAGTCAATAGTAACACAGCATGAAAATCTGATGACAAATGTTGTTCCGATTTTTCATAAAACACTATGAATTATTTGCCGTTAACTTCCTTTTCCTTTTCCAATGTACAACGTATAAAACACTATGACTTACTTGCCATTATCTTCCTTTTTCTTTTTCAATGTACAACACATAAAGCATTGGATTTTTTGTTCTTTTGAACACTAAATAGTTGCATAGGAATTATTTCTTGTGTAAAAATTCCACCAGCGGGAAATCAACTTTCAGGAGGTAGGTATGATCCACTGGTTGGATACCGAGGTTTTCCATAGGGGATCAGTATCATAACAAAACAAATCCTGAGCAGACTTCTGTCTGCGCTACGTTTGCCGACCACTCTCTGGTCGCTCTGAAAACAATGTTTTCCATTTCAACCACCAAGGTTGAAGAATACTTGCTATCTCGACCCAAGTCAAGAGACCTATCCTCCTCTCTGGCAACTCCTGGTCTGCCATATAGATCAGGAACACACCCGTCCTAGAAATAGTGGGATTCTTTTGCCCATCACTTGCCTTTGTGTCCAGTCTGTATGGTCTAACATTTTTGTCATAATATGAAATTCTCGCTTTTCAAAATTTCCACCAGCATTTCTCAACATGAAAATTCACACATTTATATCTCTTGTCACGACATACACACAGCATGCATACATATGCCCATGAGTGCCTATGTACATGCAAATAATGCATGCAAACACTGTGTACACTGGCACACACACACACACACACACACACACACACACACACACACACACACACACGGGCCCACCCACTCATGCACACACGATATGCATTTGTATAGCATATAGCTCGTTCCTACCTTTCTGATCTCCTTCATCTCTGTGTTCCTTCTAGGCAAATGTGTTCTTTTACCGACAACACTCTGCACAAAATCCCTCGATTTCAAACTAAAACCTGTGGCGAGCATTCTTTTTCTTTTCAGGGTCCGGTTTCTTGGAATAAACTCCTAATATCTTTGTGTAGTTAAAACTCTCTGTCTTCCTTCAAGGCATCTCTTAAATAAACCTCTTCACCAATCAATAGCACTTCTTTCTTCCTCTTCCCTTGCCCAACAAATTGATTCTGCGACTAACGTGTGTGTGTGTGTGTGTGTGTGTGTGTGTGTGTGTGTGTGTGTGTGTGTGTGTGCACATGTACGTGCATGCATGTGTGTGTGTGTGCGCGCATGCTGTTGTGTCTGTTGTTGTATGACAGTCAGTGTGGGATCATGTGTGTTTTGTGTGTGTGTGTGTGTGTGTGTGTGTGTGCGCGTGCTGCTTGCATGTGTTTTGTAGATGCATGGTACCTATTTCAATATTCATTTTCTTATTGGTTTCATTTGTTTTCTTTAACCTTTTGTGTGTTTATAAGCGCTCAGGGCTTATGATGTAAGATTAAGTGCCATAAATCATCATCATTATTATTATTATACATGCACAGAGTGGCCAACACACACATACAGCTGTAATAGTGGTGCAGAAAATGTTAGGACGTAACCTATAGGCGGTCCAGATATGACTGTATACTTTTAGAAGGGGCCTGAAGATAGCTTTCTGGAAGATATTTCAGAAGTTGGTAATGGATGTCATCAAGGCCATTAGCAGAATTGCTGCAGGTTTGCAGAGCGGATTTCACTTGATTAAGTGCGAATGGCAGACTGTAGACTCGTAAGTATTGTCAGAAGGAACAGTACATGGTGATTTCTTTCACTTGTTTGTTTATAACTCTTTCATCCCTGGTTGTCTGTCAGACATTACTTCCCCTTATTCCTTTGTTTCTTAGTTACAAGCAGTACCCATCATTCCTGGGTTTCCAGGAAAAAAGTAAACAAAGAATAGGGTGTGTACTTCTGATTCTTTTGTGTGACTGGTGTTTCTACCGGACTATAGCGTGTCATACACCGTTGTGTACAGAAACATTGCCGGCACATTATAATCTGGTTTTCTACCCTTTGTTGTGTTTGGTGACACACAGGTGTCAAGACTGGTGACGACTACTAATTAATTTAAACTTAAAGAAACAAAATGTTACACAGCGCTCAAATACATGCGAGCAGCAAAAACCATGCATGTAACTCACAGTCTGTCCTCCGGTAAATCCACTTGTCTTTGCACAGTATTTGTCTAAAAGTCACACTTCGAGTTAATGTCAACAAACAACACACAACATGTCAGTCTTAGAAAATGATGCACTGCTAGTGTCACAGTGTCAAAGTGTCACACGTGAAACCAGGTGTCACACAAAGGAAACACAGGTGTGGTACACTACAACACATATATTCATTGCACTTTTCGCACATCATCGTTGTCTTGCTTTTCTTGAACGGATTGTCACTATTTCACACCAGGGTGTGTTGACTCATATTGTTTGTGTCTTTGCGACACATACCACAAAGGTGTGATCTTTTCCAACACCTCTCCACACGCCTTTTTTTTTTTTCTGGATCAGTCTGCTGTTTAGTGTTGACATTGTCGTTTGCGAAACTGACTAGCTTTGAAAGGACTGTATCAAGAATAGAACAGCTGAAAATAATCCACTGCCTTCATTGACGTATCGAGTATGCGCACAGGACAGGGGCGCCGTTCGAAGTTTTTCCGAGGTGTGCGTGGTTCAGTGAAATCCCCACCTGTCCAGTCAAATTGTGGCCGATTGTAGCAAAGTGGAAGATTTTCATCATCCAATTCATCACCAGTATCACTGTCATATTCGTTGATGGCACTGGCAAGTTCTGCTCTCTCTTCTTCTGTTAGATCAAACAGATCAAAGTCATCAGCTAAATTGTTGTAAATTTTGTCGTCAGAAAACTGATCGCTGTCTGCGTTTTCTTCACCCTCCATCTTCTCAGTAGGCACTAAACAGTGCTCTCACGGTCAAGTCAAGATAAAATTTCAGTTCCTGAAACTTTTCCCACGCTGAGGAAGTAAGCAGGCATGACTTATCTAAACATCGCGAGAGTCCCGTACAAGGTGAAGGCCGCTATGATGCGCCAACCATGTGACAGGTGGGCGCAGATTTCAAGGCATGAACTGCTGCAGGGGGTTGCTGGACGGAAAGGAGTATGTTTCTCTGAACCGCTGAGGCGGTTTTCAGGAATGAAAGAGAGAAGATTTGTCAAACCGCAGGGATGAAAGGGTTAAGAAAAATAAAGCATCGCATTTGTTTGTGGAGGATCATTTTGTTCTCCATTGTCGAGGTCAACAGATTAGCAACAACTTGTGTATTAGTATCTGGAGTTTCAGCGTGTTTCAGATGACAAATGAAAGAGTTGGTGTTTTTCCCTTTGATTTTCTTATTAATTTTCAAGGCTTTCCTTTTTTCAATTTTTTTTTCAAGTCAGCTTGGAGCAGAAGTCTCACTCGATCTAATGTTTACTTATTTCAAAAGTAAGCTTTATGTCATGAAGTTTTTGTTTGACTCGAGCATTCTGCTCTGATGGGCTGGGACACACAACGTTGAGGCTGTTTACGTTTATTTTTATCATGTTGTAGCATTCAGGGTCAAAACTTGGTCTAAGACATTTAAAGTTTGTGGAATGAAGTTAGAATACTGTGTTTTGCACATTTTACAGGTACCTACGACAGGTGGAGTACTGTAGAAGGACTGCCATCACTGCTGAAGACTGGATTCACTAAATAATACTCATCCGAGAGATGAAAGTCGATACTGACCAAGCATAGGCGAATAGTTTTGCTCAAATACAAAACTTAGTGTCAGGATTTGATATTTATATTTCAGAGTTGCCTTTTTCATCCCATCATTCATTCATCCACTCATGTTGCTTTTACATTAAATGTTCTAATTCCATTGTTTTTTTTTTTTGTTGTTTATTGTGGTTCCTGAAGAAGACCAGTAGATCAAGTCTTGGTTCTTCAACATTTGTTGTGTTCATCTGGCAACACAGTACATTTTTTCATGTTTTAATGAAGAAGGCTATTAACAGATCATTTTTATACCACTGAGGGCAATATTGTTTAGATGGCAGTTATCATTGCTATCACTAATGGCAGTATTGGTGAAGAAAACTAGTGACAGCTCATTAATATCACTGATGGCAGTATAGATGAAGAAGGCTATTGACAGATCATAGCTAACTCTGGTGGCAGTATTAATGAAGAAGGTTAGGAACAGATCATTGGTAAGGCTGGTGGAATTATTGATGAATAAGGTGGGTAGCAGATGAAGATAACATTGACGGCAGTATAGTTGAAGAAAGGGGTTAGTAGAAGGTCACTGATATCACTGATGACGGAATTGAGGATGAATGTTAGTAACAGGTAATTGATTTCATATCCTGATAAAATAAAAAGTGATATAGTGATAAGACATTGGTATCACTAAAGCCAGGATTCAGACCATAAGGCCAAGGACATCCACACTGATTATTCAGTCAAGGAATTTGTTCAGGCTCTTGATGTCAAATGCCAGAATTCAGCTTTCAACCCTCAAATGCAAAAGAAGAATGGTAGAAAACTGGTGGAAAAAATAGCCCATAAACAGGATGTTCTGATAGGAAAGAAGCAGGCCATTTGCAGACAGTGTATATAGAACCTGTTGGGACGCCTGTGAAGGGAAGCAGTCAAAGATGAAGACATCACCAAAAATTCATTCTTATATTAGAGATGGATAACATGCAGAAGTGAAAGTGGAATCTCAAGATAAAGATGAAGACTACCTCAGAACTTGAGCGAAGGAGATACAAAAACTCTGGGAGGACCTCAAAGTACAACAAAGTGCCCTCAGCAGAGCAGAATCAGCTAGAAGGAGTAGGAGCAAAGAGAAGAAAACCCAAGATTGCTTCTTCCAGTTACATGGGAAACTTTGAACAGCCCAAATTAGGGACACTCAGAGTGGACTAACAAACTCATGAGCAGCATCTCTAATACATATTCTGATCCTCAGAGGGAAGCGCCACTGAAATCCAGACTTTGTGCGGTCAGTATGTCAAGGATTTGAAACCTCTCACAAAAGACCTTAAGTGCTTAGAGACGAGGAATGTTGTACCTAGTACCGAAATAGGTAATAAACCCATTAACCAGCGTGTTCGAACCTTCCCGACAGTGAAAGGGGGGAGGGACGTAACCGCTAGGACCTCGGAGCATTGGGTGCACGCTACCTGCTCTGGTCAGCTGAGGTCGCTTTTGTAAACAGTCACTGAAGAGCAGGAGTCTTGCACTCGTTCAGTTTGGTATTGCTGTGGGGCACTGTGTTGGTTCTATTGTCAGGCTGGTTGAATGCACGTGGACGTTGTTGTTATAGCCTTCTTTAGGATAATTACTGTGTTAAAGTGACCCCCGAAGTCGGCGGGAAATTTCGATGTCCATCTGGTGCCAAGTGTTTGTTTGCTAATCAGCTAGGTAGGGATGTGTGTAAATGCTGATGTGTGGAAGAATGTAGCGAATGGAGAATTCAGGGTACTTGTGAACAAGGTAGAGGAAGAAGCAGCATGGACAAAGGCATGACCCAAAGGGAAATCCTTTATGTCCATCCATATATAAACTGAGGGAGAACAACGTGAGAGGAGGAGACCACCACGAGAGAGAGAGAGAGGGACAGAGGAGAGAGAGAGGGAAGGGTGGGCAGGACACAGAGTAGAGTCGAGAGAACGTGGTCTGGGAGATAAAAGAGACAGCAAAGTCTTAGGGTTAAAGACAAGCTGGAAGAGAAGAAAACTAAGTCTGAAGCCCAGAGGTGGGTGAAGAGAGATGAACTGAGTTTGAACCCAGAGGTGGGTGAAAGAGACGAAGAAGAAGAGATCTATGTCGAGATCCCAGAGACGACCAAGAAGACCCAGTCCTGAAACCTGGAGCCAGTCAACCAAGGGCGTCACCGTCAAGCAGTGCTGAAGAAGACTTGAAGAGACTTTTTTCAAGAACTATGGTGTGGTGTGAAAGCGTGGTTGTGTGTGTGAAAACCTGGCCAGGTAAGAAGTCATTTTATTATAACCCGGGATTAGGAAGTATTGATCTTTTAGGGTTTGATTATTGCATTTCGGTGTGACTGGATTGTTCATACATAATTATACATAGCATAGCATAGAAATTGTATTTCTTGTTCTCAGTCGTGTTAGGAGACAAACGAATGCGTGACATCCCATTCCCAGAGAGAGGTGAATGTTTGATGGGCGTATGAGTGTGCATATGTGTTTATGAGTGCAAAGATAACCTTGGTGTGTTAAGCCTGACTAATAATACATCAGCTTAGTGCACTTAAGCGATACCATCATGATTTCCCCCATCCTGGACACAGTACTATCGCACTATAAGCTTGACCAGCCATGCCAGCAAAATATTGCTCTAAAACATTCTGAATAGACTGCAACCGCAAGCAGATTCTATCACAGCTGAATAGCAGGCTAGAATATTCAAAAGAAGGGCCATTGAGCAGATGTGCAACTTACATACTCTTTGTGAAAAACTTCTCCAGCACCAGAGGGAGATGTATTATGTCACATAAACTTCAAGAAGCAACTAAAAGAGTCTGGCATGACGTTCCAAACTGCACTAGTTTTTTCCCAGGATTCATAAACAAACGTGATATACGTCCAGATCTTTCCAGTACGTTTATTCATGTCACAAATGATTTTTTTGTCGCCTGCTATAAAACATTTGTATCATCTGCTTATTGAGAGTTTATGTTGGACGGTATCAATTATTGTTCCATGTATGTCTACATTTTCACGAGTCATTGAAGCTAGAATTTCAACACATAAGATAAATAAGTATGGTGACAGTGGGTCACCTTGTCTGCATCCTCGGTCTATGTGAAAACAACTGGGAATTTGACCATTAACAAGGACACACGATTTAATATTTTTGTAGAAGGTTTCTGCCCATTTGGAGAAGCCCTGTTGAAAGCCAAATACCTTCAATACTTTAAACATAAAATCCCAGCTAACTGGATCAAAGGCTTTCTCCAGGTCAATGTTTGAATAAAAGCCTTGGTAAGTTGCGCTCATCTGAGAAAGCAGTTATGTCATAAATAGGTCTAATATTATCTCCTATGTATCTGTTCTTGATAAAACCTGTTTGGTCCTCATTAATGTGATCAGGTATCATATTTTTCAAATAGTTGGCAATACACAACGATTTTATTTCATATATACAACAGTTAGCAATGAGATTGGACTCCTGATAAGTGTCTGCATTTATCTCCCTTTGATAAGCATACAATTACCCCCTGCCTTAAAACATGAGAAAGCTCCCCCCTTTGGAGTCCAGCGTTGTGGCCCTCACAACAAAAACACCTATTGTGTTAAAAAAATGACTTCAAAAGTTCTTTTGTGAAACCATCAGTGCCAGGACTTTTGTTGTTTTTCATATTCTTTAATATACTATAAATGCCTCCTCCAGTATGATTTCATTCTTCCTTCGTTTCCCCTCCATCCTCTCTCCTGTTTGCATCTGTCCCCAACACTCACCCTTCATGGGCGTTTACACAAGCACACACACACATACAGGCGCGCGCACACACTCACGCACACGCGCACGCGCGTGAGTGTGTGCGCAAGCACACAGTGGATATTGGGATTTGAAATGTTTTTAACAAAAAATGTATCGTTTGTGAATGAGAGCTGAAATGGATTCTCATTGGCACTACCATCACATATTGTCATAGGCATGGGACGTTTCATTTCGCTTCTCTCAGTCATATTTTTAGGCTTTTCAATTAAAAAGAGCATGCATGTGCACACTCTGATTTCCATATCCAATGTGAGGTGTACACTGTGACAACAATTATGATGATGATGTTATTGATGGTCGGGGGTTTCATACGACTGTTGATAGGCTGGTACATGCAAATTCATTTGTTCCCAGGTTTTCTCTCTCTCTCACTCTCTCTCTCTCTGTCCACAGTGACAGGCCACTGTGACATCACACACACTCACACACACACACACACACACACACACACACACACACACACACAGAGGCATGTATGCGAACACATGCCATTTCGTTTTATTTGACACTGACAGAGTAAAAATTTGTTTTATTGCGAAACTGGTTTATTCTTGAAATGCTGATCTGTACAGGCTCTTAATTGAATTTATTGATGTCCTTTTTGTTTCGCCTTTGCTTTGATAACATTGTTAATTCATGTTTATTAATTTGTTATACATGTTTCTTGCGCATTCTTATTTCAGTTTCATAATCTAGTCTTCCTTACTTATTTCAGTAAGAGGCTGAAATGGTTCTGTGAATATTATGCAATAATTTGTTGCTTTCATCTGTACAGTTTGATGGATGGATTTCTTATAGATTTACATTATATCTTCATGGATTGAATAGCATGGATAGTATGACCTCAGTTGTCTCAGTTAATTGTCAGGGGCTGAATAATAAACAAAAAAGAAGAGATGCATCTCATTATTTGAGAAGCAAAAAATATTCAATTTACTTTTTGCAAAATACACACTTTGAAGAACAAATGGTGTGCCATACGGAGTCTGAGTGGGTGTACCTAGGATATTTTTCAAGTCAGTCATTTTTTAATGCAAGAGCTGTGGCAACACTTTCTAATAATAACTTCGAAACTAATAAAAAAAAAAAAAAAGGTTAGCAAGGGTGATGATGGGAACAGTCTTATGGTGTGGGTGAAATTAAACAACATGATTGTAGATTTGTATGGACCAAATAGAGATGACCTAGAATTTTTTAGTACCTTGAATTTTGATGTAAGTTATGTAGTAATAGGAAGAGACTTTAATTTAATGTTGGATCCTGCGAGGGATTATTGTAACCATAAACATGTTAACAACCTCAAAGAGAGGGAAACAGTAGACAGCATGTTGAACGATCTAGAATTAAATGATATTTGGAAGGACTTAAACCAGAACTGTCGCAGGAATAATTCCTTTCAGCAGGTGTGACTCGATTTTTTTTTTCTCTCAATCAGATCAAGTTGTTTCTTCTGTGGAAAATGCAGACATTGAATGTGGAATAGAACAGATCATTCCAAAATTTTGTTAAGATTACGGTTTAGTAAAAAGATTAAGAGTTTTACTGTTTGCAAATTTGACTGGTCACTATTAAAGGACAAGGATTATTTAGATGAAATTAACCAAGAAATTGAGAACATTTAACAAGAATATGCTGTAAGCCCATATGCAAGAGAAGAAGTAAATACATTCCTCTAACCAAGTTACATTAACTGTTTCCAATGATTTATTTCTAGATTTTTTATTGATGAAAATTAGGTCAAAAAAGTATTTCATTCACAACTATAAAAAAGAAACGAAATAAAGAAGAGCGTAAGTACATCAAGACTTACAACAGCTTGAAAGAAAAGAAACAAAAAGTAAAGAAGGAGTGCTTTTAAGATTGAGAACCAGATGGATCGCTGAAGGGAAAAAGTGGCGAACTATTACTGTAATCTAAAAATAGGACAATTTCTAAGAAAGAGCATAGCTAGATTACTTGATAATGAAGGTAATGTTTTAAATGACCAAAAGAGATTCTTCATAAAGTCCATAGCTTTTATAAATCCTTATATAGAAAGTGTAAAGGTGATGACTGTGATTTAGATGAGCTTATTTAAAATATTCGACATCTAGATTGTGATGAACCATTTTACATTATTGATATTGACAGTAACAGATCATAGAAATTACTCACAGTATTGAAAATGAAGGTCATTAACAGATCATAGAAATCACTGTCAGTATTGATAATGAATGTCAGTAACAGATCATAGAAATCACTAACAGTTTTGATAATGAAGGTCAGTAACAGATCGTAGAAATCACTGCAATATTGCTAATGAAAGTGTTAGGCATAGAAAGCTTTGATGACCATCAATGTGGAAGTATGATAGTAGTGAGAGTTTGTAAGCTAGTCTTCATGTGATGAAATGAAAGCTTTTTTTTTTTTTTTAAATGCGTTTTCCCATTTCATGATCTTTTTGTTTATTCATTTCTATGAACTTAGGCCAGAGTTTGGAATTGTATTGATCAGATTAAGTTTAGTAAGTTTTTGATGAGAATGGAGCTGAGGACTGACTTTCCATTACTATAATTCCTTGGTTTTCAGCCCTACTGATTGCTTTCAAGTCGCTGTACACAGACAGTATTCTGGTGAAACCAGTTCAAGTGATTGGAGTTCTGGCTGCTGCCACCTTCTTGCAACTGGTGAGTGTTGGTTCGGCAAACTCTTTACCAATAAAATCTTCAGTATCCTACAAGACATGTTTCACACAGTGGAGGTGTGCTGAGATTTCAAGTTCTTTTCTATATTTATGATGATATCTCTGTTCACTTGTGGTAGTGTGCTGAAGTTAAAATTTCTATGATATCTCTGTTCACTCTGTGGTAGAGTGTTGAGGTTTAACTTCTATGTCTTTAATGAAATCTCTTATCTACAATCATGTTCACCTGTGGTAGTGTGCTGAAGTTTAAATTTCTGTGACATCTGTGTTCCACAAATCATTTTCACTCATTGTTAGTGTGCTGCAGTTTTAAACGGTAGAAAGAAACTCGTGGAGACCAGCCGCCGTGGCGAAGTGGTTAGCGTCGCGGACTCCCGGCTGGGAGGTCGTGGGTTCGAATCCCATCAGAAGTCATGTGGGTTTTTCTGCCCCGACCGGCTCCTACCCAGAGTTTGAGTTTGCTGCGGGCTCAGTTGGGAAGACTGGGACCACACAGTCGAGTTTCATCCACTTAATGGATGCGTTTCTGAGAGTGTTGCTCAAATTTCCTGACCAACACTGCAGGTGTCTGTATCTCTTGGGCCTGGTTGACGCCGGGATATATTATGAAAGGAAGCGTAGAGTACAGCCCTGTCATGTAGTCTCAGACCGAAATGGAAATCCGTAGCATCATCTTAATCATCCTCATTCTCATCGATCTGCATAAAAAAGGTATCAAATTCTGTGGCCCTTCATGCCCTGCTCTCATGGTGACCTCAATTTCGATGTCCTCTCCACGTCTGTGGCCTTGGTTTGGTTCCGTCGGGGTCACCGGTATCGGCGAGTCCATGGGGGCTGTCGTTGGACGGACGTGGTGGCGCCCTCCGGAGGGAGAGCTCACTCACGCCGGCTCCGCGACTAAGCAATTATTGTCGTCAGTAGGGGGCTTAGTAGGTGGTGTCCTGCGTATGTGTAGATCAGAACAGGCGCCACTGAACACCACTGAAGTGACTCGGCGGCAGTGCAGTGTCTCCTCGGTGGGTTGCCTCTTGACGACTTGACATTGACTGCTCTCCCTGTGGATTGCCGGTGCCGGTGCTGTGGCGGGGGCCGACCGGGCTGTGGCTGTGGACGGGGTGTCGGAATGAGCGGTGTGAGTGCATTGCCTCTGAAGGTGGCTCAGAGGTTGGGACAGCAAAAAAAAAAAAAAAAAAAAAAAAAAAGAAACTCGTGGAGAGCGTGGCAGCAGAGAGTCCTCAGAAGAGAAGCCCCCTTCAAGCAAGTGGTTTCGGCCTTTATCTCCTGACACTCTAGGGAGGTTGGGCCACAACTGGTTCATGACTCTGGATGTCCCTCTGCTGCCCCCCTTTTTTTTCCCCCCATCATGGAATGAGTCATGGCTGGGATTCGAACCCATGACCCTCTGGACATGCTCATTTTCCACTTAATGACTCGCACTCTATCCACTGAGCCACTGGAGCACCTGATATTTGTAAGGAAATTTAAGCCTTATGAATTTTACTTTTGTTCATCCTTGACCAGATCCAGTTTGAACACCTCTCTGCTGCTTCTGCCGTTGCTTTCAGGGCTCTTTTTTTTTTCCCTCCCTGCAACTGAGAGCTGTTTCATGAGGCTGTATGCAGACATACCTACAACCCCCCTAGCTCCAATTTCTGCAGTGAGGACTTTGACCTGATAGCCTTCTCTCCTCAGGCAGTTTTGCCAGATCAGCATACTTTTCAGTCTTGTAGATTTGAGCTGCCTCCATTTTGTTCTCATATGGCACCGTGAGCTCGATCATGATCAGCTGCTTGGTTGACTGAGAGTGGACTACTATGTCTGGTCTCATGCCACTCTTGCTGCTGATGATCTCTGGGTGACTCTTCCATTCTGGGAGGTCTGCAGTGCACTCCCAGTCATCTGCCCAGTCCAGCAGACTCTGTCTGCATGTTCCGAGTGGTACTGTTGTTCTTGGCCATGATTTGCTACCTCCTGCCTTGAAGAATGTTGTTGCGGGTGCCTTTGGAGTCCTGATTTTCCCTTTTGTGGTGTACTAGCCCAGACTGCTTGTACAATCTCTTTGAGCACTTGGTTGTGCCTCCATGTGTACCTTCCTTGAGCCAGGGCTACTTTACATGAGCTTAGGACATGCTCCACTGTTTGTTTTTCATGGCAGAGGGGGCATGCAGGATTGTCTGTTTTTTTTCCCCAATTCACCAGGTTTGCATTTGAGGGCAGAAGGTCATAATGCAGATCTGAGAATGAAGCTAATCCTGAGAGGGGCAATGTGCCAAATGTCATTCCAAGTGAGACTTCTTTGGAGTGCATTCTCCCACGTTGTCCATTGCCCTTGTTGGCTCTGCTGGACTGCTTTTTTGAGTCTTTTTTGGTCTTCTTCTTTTCTCATCTCCTGAATCATCATGTCTCTTTTGGCTTTTCCTTTGGCCTTTAACCACCATTCGGTTTTGGTCACCCCCAGTCCTTGTCTGTTGGTCTGTGTGTGTCCTGTTATTTCTCTGATCTTGAGACTTTCTTTTGCAGAATCCATCCCTTCTTGAAACTTTCCATTTTCTGCCTGTCTTCAGCTGGGCTTGATTGCTTCTACCACCTTGTCTCCTGAGTCCTCCAGCATGCTTTGAAGTCTGATCTTCCCTGCATTGTATTCCTCCAGGATGGATTTCAGTGGTAGTTCCAGCTTTGCTTGGCGACTGTACAGCTCTATGTCAGTGAGACAGGGTGGGACACCAAGCCATTTCCTTGTGAACTTGTTGATTTTGGCTTCCATTGCCTCCACTATGCTGGTGCAGATGTTGTATATTGTCAGAGGCCATAGGAGCTTTGGTATCAGCATGAACTGCAGACACCAGACCTTGTATTTGCCAGGGAGCCCACATTGGTCAGTAGTCTCCAAGCCTTCTTCCAACATCTGTTTAGTTTCTTTTGCTCTTTGTGTGTCTTTCAGAGTATCATCATACCATCTTCCAAGGCTCTTGACTGGCTCTTCTGTGACTGTTGGAATGGCCTGGTTGGCAACACTGAAGACCACAGATTTGGCCACTTTTCCTTTCCTCAGTGAGAGACTCCGTGATTTCTATGGCTTGAACTTCATTCTGGATGAGGCAACTATGTCGTCCAGCCTCTCCAGCACATGACGTGCCTTGTCTTCTCTGGATGAAATCACTGTAGTGTCATCCATGAATGCCTTGAGAGGGGGCATCTTGTATCCATCGCCAAGGTCTGTTTGTCTTGCGTTGCTTGTTGCTGCTTTCAAGATGACTTCCATTGCCAACACGAACAGTGTTGGGGAAATTGTACAGCCCATTGCAATGCCCATTTTCCAAGTTGATCCAATCTGTTGTGTCCTTCTTGGGGGGGGGGGGGGGGGGAGAGGGGGGGACGTAAAGAGAGGACCTGTATGAGGGCCCTAAAAGAGAGATGCCTGAGACAAGTGCTAATGGGAGAAGGGGGAAAAAAAGTTTCGGGAGGTCCCGTAGAAGGGTCCTACTAAGGGGGCGACCAGAACAAAAGGGGAGAGACAGGAAGTAAGGAGGAAAGTAAAGAGAAGGAACGCACAAGAAGAAGGAGCCCCACAGGGAGACAACTGAAAAGGAACAAGGACAGAGAGGAGGGAAGGGAGCGAGAGGGAAAGGGGGTAGGGGATAGAGAGGGGGAGAAAGGGAAGAGAGGGGAAAAAAAAAAAAAATGAAAGAGGTGAAGAAAGAGAAGAGGAGGGAGGGGGGGGGGGGGGGGAAGAAGAAGGGGGGGAAAGGGGGCTAAGGTGGGTAGGCTGAATTTTATAAACGCTACATCGATGACAGACTTGGTGCAACCTCCATGCCCATCAGTGATCTCCATGTCTTCATCACAGCAGTTCAGAACTTTCATCCTACTATCAAATTCACCCATGAAATATCTGAAAAGTGCATCACTTTCCTCGACATGAGTCTCTCCATCACTGATAGTGGACTCTTCGCTTCCATCCACTATTCCATCTACTATAAAACCTACGGACTACAGATCGTCACATAATCCCACTAGCAAAACCAGCATACCCTACTCTCAGTTCTTGAGATTCCGCAGACTCTGCTCTGAGAACTCTGTCTTTGATGTAAAAGCCCTAGAAATGAAACAGTTCTTCCTTGAACGCCACTACCCCGAGACATCATTGATCATGCTCTCCAGAAAGTCCAGCTCATCACCCGCCCACAAGCTCTGGAACCGAAACCCCAGAATCAACCAGAGACAGACCTGTTGTCAGCCTGCTCTACCACCCTTATGTCCACCCAGGTGCGCAAAATTCTCCAAACCAACTGGAACATCCTTCAGTCTTGTGCTCACTCAGCTAAAGTTTTTTTCCCAGCTCCCTCTAGTTGCCTACAAACGGGACAAGAATATCTGTGACATGCTTGTGCATTCCAGTCTCCAGCCTCACAGACGTAAATCTTCTGTAGGCACAAGCCCGTGCAATCTACCCAGCTGCAAGACCTGCCCCTTCATCTGTACTGCCACTGAAGTGAAAGGACCCAGTTTCACGCATGACTACAAATTCTTCAACTGCCAAACCACTAACTTGATCTACATCATCCACTGCACCGTTTGCTCTAAACTTTACATTGGTGAAACCGGACGCTCTCTGACTGTCAGATTCAAGGAACACCTTGCTGACATTAAATACAACAGGGACAAACCAGTAGCCAAACACTTCAACCTCCCCAGCCATTCCGCACACAATGCAAGAGTGAAGGGCTTGTGGCTCATGAAACTAGTGACTCTAGAGACAGGAAGGATATGGAGTCTCACCTGATTCAAAAACTTGGCACCAGAAATCCAGCTGGTATCAATGAAAAAGCATAGCAATTCTCTATAATTTTTTTTTTCTTTTTTTTTCCCGTGCCAATTCAGGTGGACAATGACCTTTTATTCCCTACCTTTACATGTGTGCATGTTGGTCTGCATCAGTGGCCTCTTTGTGACCATAGAGCCTAGCGCCTACTGGGATGATCGTTTGAGAGCCTATATCTTTTGCCAGGAGTTTCTGAGTAGGGTTAGCTCCCCCAGTCTTCCTGTCTTTTTTTTTTTTTTTTCTATTTCATTTTATTATTATTAATTTTTTTTTTTCAATCCCTCTCCTTCCTACCCACCTTAGCCCCCTTTTCCCCCTTCTTCCCCCCCCCCTCCCCCCCTCCTCTTCTCCTTCTTCCCCTCTTTCTTTTTTTCTTTTCTTTTTTTCCCCTCTCTCCCTTTCTCCCCTCTCTTCCCCCCCTACTCCCCCCTTTCCCTCTCACTCCCTTCCCTCCTCTGTCCTTGTTCCTTTTCAGTCGTCTCCCCGTAGGGCTTCCTTGTGCGTTCCTTCTCTTTACTTTCCTCCTTACTTCCTGTCTCTCCCCTTTTGTTCTGGTCGCCCCCTTAGTAGGACCCTTCTACGGGACCTTCCGAGGCTTCTCTTCCTCCTTCTCCCCTTAGCACTTATCTCAGGCATCTCTCTTTTAGGGCCCTCATACGGGTCCTCTCTTTACGTCTCTTCCTTCTTTCTCCTCCCCCCCCCCCCATCCTCCCTCCCCCCCCCCCCCCCCCTTTTTTTTTTTTTTTTTTTTTTTGTCATTGGGACTGTTGTTAGCGCCACTCATCATGACCTTGTATCTATCTTTTGCGTTCATGCTCTTATTTTTGCCTTCTTCTGTTGCGCCACCATAGCACCACCTACCTCCCTATTCTTTACCCAAATGTTTTAATGTATGCCTTGTTTGTACATTTACTCATTTACTCTCCATTGTACCCCCCCCCCCCATTTTTTTTTTTTTTTTTTTTTTTATAGGTATGTGTGTGTTTGTGTGGTTGTGTGTGTGCGTATTGGCGTGTGTATGTGTGTGTGTGTGTGTGTTCGTGTGCACATGCGTACGCACTTGTATGTATGTGTGTGTGTGTGTGTGTGTGTGTGTGTGTGTGTGTGTGTGTGTGTGTGTGTGTGTGTGGTTGTGCCCGTGCACAAGAGTTTTTTTTCATGGGGGGGGGGGGGGGGGGGGGGGGGTGAGCCCTGCAGCTCCTAGCTGCGTCTGGGCTAGGTTTTTTTTTTCTCGGGGTTCTCCCGTTTTCCCTCTCACCCCTTGGTGCTTGGGTAGGGCAACCTACCCTAGGGTCAGACTTGGGTCGGGTGCTTTAGGCGGCTGCCCCCCCCCTCCCCCCCCCCCTCCCCCCCTCCCCTTGTCGTTTACAATACTTTTTGGTGCATATTGTATTTCATTTATTGTGTTTCTCTTGTTCATTTCTTTCATATGCAACACACCCACTACA
>JADBJO010015321.1:0-5000 GCA_016801955.1 Conus betulinus
TTTGGTTTCCATTGCCTCCACTATGCTGGTGCAGATGTCGCATATCATCAGAGGCCATAGGACCTTTGGCGTCAGCATGAACTGCAGACACCAGACCTTATATTTACCAGGGAGCCCACACTGGTCAATGGTCTCAAAGCCTTTTTCCGACATCTGGTTTCTTTTGCTCTTTGTGTGTCTTTCAGCGTATCATCATACCATCTTCCAAAGCCCTTGACTGGCTCTTCTCTGACTGTTGGAATGGCCTGGTTAGCAACATTGAAGACCACCGATTCAGCCACTTGTCCTTTCCTCAGTGAGAGAATCTGTGCTTTCTTTGGCTTGAACTTCGTTCCGGATGAGGAAACTATGCCATCCAGCCTCTCCAGCACATGACGTGTCTCGTCTTCTCTGGATGAAATCACTGTAGTGTCATCCATGAAGGCCTTGAGAGGGGGCATCTTGTATCCATCGCCAAGGTCTGTTTGTCTTGCGTTGCTTGTTCCTGCTTTCAAGATGACTTCCATTGCCAACACGAACAGTATTGGGGGGGAAATTGCACAGCCCACTTCCAAGTTGATCCAATCTGTTGTGTACTCCTTGGTAGAGAAGGGCATTGAGAAGCCATTGAAGTACTTCTTGAGCATGTTGTGGATGTTCTTTGGCACATGGTGCATCAAGAGCCAACTGTATCATCTCATGGGGTACAGATCCATATGCGTTTGATCAGATCAAGCCACACTACGTCCAGGTCTCTCTTTTCTGTTTTCGCTTTTTGGATTGCGTCCCAGATCATTGTGGCGTGTTCTACACAGCCAGCCACGCCTGGGATGCCGCCTTTCTGGACTGACACATCCAAGTACTTGTTTTCCATGAGGTACTTGGTCAGCCTTCCTGCCATGACAGGGAAGAAGATTTTCCCTTCGAGGTTCAGTAGTGATATTGGCCTGAACTGGCTGATGTCACTTGAGTTTTGCTCTTTTGGGGATGTACACACCATCTGCCGTCATCCACTGGCCGCTGATCTTCTGGTTTCTCCAAGCTGATCGCAGCAGCCTGTGGAGCCACTCCAGCACCTTGGGACATTTCTTGTACAGCTGGTAAGGTATTCCGTTTGGCCCTGGTGATATTTGGCTCTGGCTTTGTCGACCACCTTCTCGATTTCCGCCAACGTTGGAGGCTTTTCATGAACTGTTCCTCAGGGTTGGTTGGTCACACCAGACCTTGAATGTCGAGTGGTGCTTTGCTCTGAGTCAGAGTATGTTTTCCTGAGATGCTGCTCAAGAACTTCTTTGTCCACACTTAGGGTCCCAGATTTTGGCTGCTCAAACAGAGAGTTCTGGCAAACTGGAAGGGGTCTCTGAAGAAGCGCTGTTGTGTCATCTTCTTTATGCTCGTCCTCTTTCTCGCAGATTCTGCTTTGCTGAGGGCGCTGTGTTTTGCTTTCGAGTCTTCCCAGAGTTTTTCCAAGCCTGTTTTTCAGCTGGCAGTGCGGTCTCATTTGCTTCTTGAGGTTTTTCTTTTGGACCCTGAGCTTGTCCATCTCTTCCTGGCGTCTGGATTTCTTTGGAGGTGTTTTGCTGCTCCATAGGCGTCGCTACATGTGGCATACACGATGTCCCCATATGTGACTAGTTTGTGTTCCAGGGTGCTTTTCCCTATCAGTGCATCGAGTCTTTGGACGATTTTTTGAATCCAGTTTTCCCAATCTTTAGTCTCGTTTGCTCGTGGCAGGTTGAGTTTCAGGCGCCTTGCATCGAGGGCCTGTGCAAATTCCTCATCCGAACCAAAAGCGTGGATGTCCTTGGCACTGTGGTTTAAATCCTGGCCTGGGTCTTCCGACGTCTTAGCTGCTGATGCAGTGCGCTGCTGCTCATTCAGATGAGTCTTCACACATCCATCTTTGTTCTTCTGTGGATCTTCATGCCACGGGTGGTATGGAAACGCTTTCCACAGACACATGGATATTCCATTTGGTCCATGTTCATAGTCCGTTTGGGATTTGCAGTCGTGATTGTTTGAGCACGGATGGATTCATCATTCTCTCCCCCTTTCGGTGAATCCTGGGAGCATCTTTTTCCTTTTTTTTTTCTACTAGCCATGTGTAGAAGAAGCAAAGTGGGGAGCCAGCCCACAGAGCCCTTGGTTCTGGTCTTTCCCAGTGTCCTCCAGTCTTTCCCGGACGTCCTCCAGCCTATTCCCGGAAGTCAATGTTTTACCCATGCATCAGTAGAAAGAAACTGGTGGAGAGCGTGGCAGCAGAGAGTCCTCAGAAAAAAGCCCCCTTCAAGCAAGTGTTTCGGCCCTTAACTCCTGACACTCTAGGGGGGTTGGGCCACACCCGGTTCATGACTCCGGATGTCCTGCTGCCGTTTTTTTTTTTTTTTTTCCCCCATCTCGGGACGAACCATGGCTGGGATTCGAACCCATACCCCTCTGGAATGCTCAGGAGAAAGGTATACAGATGAATAACTTTGATAACGTCAATACTGTCTATATGGTTCATATGTTGGCGAGATTGCCATGGTTATTTCGCAGTCACAGCTTGCAATTTTTTTCTTTTGTGTGTGTGTGTGTGTGTGTGTGTGTGTGTGTGTGTGTGTGTGTGTGTGAATCAACAATTTTGTGTACCACAAGGGAATTTCACTTATGTACGTATGCATACATCAGATGTGGGTCTGAAAGTCCTAACGTGGAGTAACGTGTAGAGATTTTTTTTTGTTTGTTTTTTTTTGTTTGTTTGTTTGTTTTCCTTTTCTTTTTTTTTTCTTTTTTTTTTTAATAAAAGTGTCTAATATCATCTGGCGATGAAAAGACATTAAGTGAGCCACTGAACTGAACTGAACTGTGCGTGTGTGTGTGTGTGTGTGTGTGCGTGCGTGCGTGCGTGCGTGCGTGCGTGCGTGCGTGCGTGTGTGTGTGTGTGTGTGTGTGTGTGTGTGTGTGTGTGTGTGTGTGTGTGTGTGTGTCCATCTGGCGATGAAAAGACATTAAGTAAACCGCTGAACTGAACTGAACTGAACTCTGTGTGTGTGTGTGTGTGTGTGTGTGTGTGTGTGTGTGTGTGTGTGTGTGTGTGTGTGTTTACTCGCATATATGCACTGGTATTTGGTAAAATGAAAGAAAAATAAGGGGGGGGGGGGGGGGGGGGGGGGGGGTTGGGGTTCCGAAGTGACACTTGTGGGTATCCAAGAAAAAAAAGCCGTCTAATCTTGATTGCACGTTTTCAGATACCAACTGTCAGTTTATCAGGATGATCGGATATACATCTCTCCAATACTCCACATCGATACCAGCAACTGACAACGAAGTATCAGTGGGCAACAACTGCATTGCTATCAGGTTTAACCACACAGAATATTTACCATGGGATAACCCGGACGATATCGCCAGTAAACAAGTAGAAGCCTATTCAATGGCTCTCAAAGACTTTATATTAGCATTCTGCTTTGTGATCGGAGGGCCGGCTAACGTCATCAACATGGCGGTGTTCTATAAAAAGGTCTTCAGGATCGTGTGAACCTCTGCTTGTTCATGTTGGCACTGGCTGACGGACTCTTTTTGATCTCGTCGTTTTTTTGCTTTTTTACCAGAACATTTATTCTCATCTCAGAGGGCAAGCAGTAACGTCTCCTGTCAGCGTGTTCATGGCCAACAATAATCTGGTTTTCTTATTGAGCTTTGGGTTTATTTCCTTCGCACTGTCGGCCATCATCGCCGGTGAGAGATGTTACTGTGTCCTCAGACCCCTGAAGTACCAGACTCTGCTCAGCACCAGAACAATGGCTTTCATTATCGCTGGAATTTGTATGTTTGTGTTCAGTTTGTTTTATATCGCGTCATACCGATACTGGATAAGCTGCGTGTACGATCCTGTGACTGGGAAAGAAAATGAACATGGTGACTGGTGGTGCGTTTTTATGAGAATCACAGGATGTTCATCGACTATATGGAAACTATAATCTTTGGTGCAGTTCTTCCGGGTGGAACAATGGTGGTGGTGTCGACAGCGACGATAATTACCATCGTGAAACTTCGTCAGATTGTGACATGGCGGACTGAAACTTCGTCATCACTTTCTGCCCGGGAAGTGGCGCTGACCAAAATGCTGGTGGGGAATTCCGTGTTCTTTATCGTCTGCATTTCTCCAGGGTTGATTTTTGGTGTTGCGTTTTTCTTCTTACCGGAAATGACCGCTGGAGGACGTTACCACAACTTCTATTTCACGACGACGTGGTTGATAAATGGCTTAGGCTACATCAATTCGTCTGTAACTTCTTCATCTACCTCATGATGGGATCCCGGTATAGGGAAACCTTCTGGGCGTTGTTCAAAAGAAAGGCACGATTGGTGAAAAGTAAAAAAAATGGAGATAAAGATTAAGTAACACATGGGCGTTCCTGCGTGCGTGCTTGTGCGGGCTGCATATGCATGCGTGCGCGCGCGCGCGCGCGCGCACACACACACACACACACACACACACACACACACACACACACACACACACACTGAAACCATTTATTGTGTCAGATTAACTCAAAGTTGTACTGACATTTAAGAAAATATTATGAACAGAATACCAACGTTTTCATTCAAAGCAAAGAAGAATAATTAAACACACAAAAATACGCGCGCACATATACACATACACACAAGCGCACACACACAAGCGCGCGCGTGCGTACTCACACACACATACGTGCGCGCGTGCCCGCGCGCACACACACAAACATACGCACCACACACACACACACACACACACATTCTGGTATTCAGAAACACACACTGTGTGACTACATGTATACGCAAAACAAGGATCATCCACATGGTAGTCGATCATTAATGTATGGAACTGGCTGACATATTACTCGTAAGAGTCGAACAGCTTAATATGGATGGGGAAAGGGAGAAGAGGGAGCAGGGGGGGAGGAATGAAAGAGCCTTGCTCATGCAAAGCCGAACCATACTGATATGGAATATGCCTAGAATAAGATTTTAACATTTGAAAACTTCGCACGTTA
>JADBJO010015321.1:17500-20000 GCA_016801955.1 Conus betulinus
AGGATTTATAATACCAACCTTAAATGTCAGGAAGTCATATTACGTATCAAAGGAGTTTTCAATCTATGCCACAGAATTATATGCAATACTGAAGGCTTTGACTTACATATATGCTGCATCAATTGCTTTCTATCAAATGTTTACCATGTGTTGATTCCAAATCTGTTTTACAATCACTTGGACGTTGGGACTGCAAAACTAGAAAAGATTTGCTTTTTGAAATGATATATCTACTGCATTGTTTCATAACACTAGGTATAAGAATTTTTGTTGGGTCCCATCTCACTGTGGTATAAAGTGAAATGGAAATAGCAGAAAGTCTTGCAAAAGAGGGAGCAAATAGAAACACGGAAATTTTACTTAACAATCCCTTAGATTTATCCTCCTCTGAATTAATCCAAATTATGGGACAAATGTATGCATAAGCAAAAAAATCTAGTAAAAACAATTGTTAGCTTCATTCATAAATTAAGGTTGAATACTTGGAACACTACAAATTCTCATAGTATTTACTTGTGTCTGCAGAGAAACATTTCTTTACATCATCTTTTGTTTGAATGCTCAGTGTCGACCCTGCTGTATCAGGAGAAAGATATTCAGATGAATAACTTTGATAACGTCAACACTGTCTTATATGGTCCATATGTTGCAGACATTGCCATGGTTGTTTCGCAGTCACAGCTTGCAACATTTTTTTTTTTAATGTCAACAATTTTGTGTACCACTAGGAAATTTCACTTATGAACGTATGCATACATCAGATGTGGTCTGAAAGTCCTGACCCGGAGTAACGTGGAGAGTTTTTTTTTTTTTTTTTTTTTTTTTTCTTAAATAAAAGTGTCTAATATCATCTGGCGATGAAGACATTAAATAAACCACTGAACTGAACTGAACTCTGTGTATGTGTGTGTGTGTGTGTGTGTGTGTGTGTGTGTGTGTGTGTGTGTGTGTGTGTGTGTGTGTGTGTGTGTGTTTGCGCGCGTATCTGCACTGGTATTTTGTAAAATGATAGAAAAAAAATAAGGGGGGGGGGGGGGGGGGGGGGGGGGGTCCGAAGTGACACTTGTGGTTATATCCAAGAAACAAAGCCGTCTAATCTTGATTGCACGTTTTCAGATACCAACTGTTAGTTTATCAGGATGATCGGATATACATCTCTCCAATTCTCCACATCGATACCAGCAACTGACAACGAAGTATCAGTGGGCAACAACTGCATTGCTATCAGATTAAACCACACGGAATATTTACCGTGGGATAACCCGGACAATATCGCCAGTAAACAAGTAGAAGCCTATTCAATGGCTCTCAAAGACTTTATATTAGCATTCTGCGTTCTGATTGGAACACCGGCTAACGTCATCAACATGGCGGTGTTCTATAAACAAGGTCTTCAGGATCGTGTGAACCTCTGCCTGTTCATGTTGGCACTGGCTGATGGAATCTATTTGATCTCGTCGTTTTTCCTCTTTTCCCGGAACATTTATTTTCATCTCAGAGGGCAAGCGGTAAACCCTCCTGGCAGTGTGTTCATGGCCAACAATAATCTGGTTTTCTTATTGGGCTCTGGGTTTATTTCCTTCGCACTGTCGGCCATCATCGCCAGTGAAAGATGTTACTGTGTCCTCAGACCCCTGAAGTACCAGACTCTGCTCAGCACCAGAACAATGGCTTTCATTATCGCTGGAATTTATATGTGTGTGTGTTCAGTTTGTTTTATATCGTGTCGTACCGATACTGGATAAGTTGCGTGTACGATCATGTGACTGGAAAGACAATGGCAATGGTGACTGGTGGTGAGTTTTATGAGAATCACAGGATGTTCATCGACTATATAGAAACTATAATCTTTGGTGCAGTTCTTCCGGGTGGAACAATGTGGTGTGTGTCGACAGCGACGATAATTACCATCGTGAAACTTCGTCAGATTGTGACGTGACGTGGCGGACTGAAACTTCGTCATCACTTTCTGCCCGAGAAGTGGCGCTGACCAAAATGCTGGTGGGGAATTCCGTGTTCTTCATCGTCTGCATTTCTCCAGGGGTTGATTTTTCGTGTTGCGTTTTTCTTCTTACCGGAAATGACCGCTAGAGGACGTTACCACAACTTCTACTTCACCACGACGTGGGTGATAAATTCCTTCGCCTTCATCAATTCGTCCTGTAACTTCTTCATCTACTTCATGATGGGATCCCGGTATAGGGAAACCTTCTGGGCGTTGTTCAACAGAAAGGCATGATTGGTGACAAGTAAAAATGGAGATAAAGATTAAATAACACATTGATGTGCATGGGTGCGTGCGTGCGTGCTTGTATGTGCTGCGTATGCATGCGTGCGCACACACACACACACACACACAACACACACACACACACACACACACACACACACACACACACGCGCGCGCGCGCGCGCGTGCACGCACACACGCACGCACCCACGCACATGCGCTATAATTTTAACATACATATAAAAGATGCATGCAGGTGCATAGCTATCA
>JADBJO010015321.1:25000-27500 GCA_016801955.1 Conus betulinus
TCTCCTCTCTCTACGGCAATGGATTATCTCTCTCTCCTGAGTGGCCTACACCACTGAAATCCTACCTCTCTAACTCCTCTATCACATCTCTCTCTCTCTCGTCTCTCCTCTCTCTCTCTCTCACTCTCTCTGCTCTCTCTTTGTTCTCTCACGCCAGGATCTCTCTTCTCACCAGTGTTTGGTCAGAAAACTGGTCACTCTTTACAAATTCATCTCGGGTGGGAGGATTGAGGCTTGCAAGAATGTTTCACGCGCTTGCGCGACAACGCTTTGTAGCCCAATCGTCAAATGGCTGTGGGGCTAGATTGTGACTTCATGAGTTTTTTGTTCACCCTTGTGAAACGTCTATCAAAACCCTTGTAATATTATATCCAATCCAATTCCGCGAGACTTGTCGAGCTCTGGGGCTCTGTAATCTCTGGCAAATTCAGTCAGGAGTTGGTAGCCCTGCTGAGAGGTCGTGATTTTTGATTTCGGTCAAGTTTGTCACCATCGGATAAAAAAACGGATCTGGACATGTTTCATTTTGAGCGGGCGAGTCACTTTCACTGTGGCATTTCCAGATGTTTACCCTTTGTTGTGGCCGATAACATCTACTACCCCAGCACTACACTTCTTTTCAAAGCATCAGATATGGATACATAGTGGCTGACTCGCTCTCTTCACAGACACAGACTGTTGTGGTGAGTGTACAAACCATAAATGGAAATATGTTATGATTTCTTGACATCCATTTATTGAACAAGAAGAAGTATATTCTCCAAATTACTTATGTATACAAAGCAAAGATAATGTATTCTGGCAGAATGTATTCTCCTCATATAACAAAATTAATTATGAAATAAGGCCAGAAAATGCTGAATAAGTATTAGCAGAACCTATTTTATACAATGAAAGTATTAAGATTGGTAATAACATGATAAAAATTGAACAGCTGGAATGAAAAGAATATTAACAGATTATCTGTCTGTCTGTCTGTCTGGGTCTGTCTGTCTGTTCTCTCTCTCTCTCTCTCTCTCTCTCTCTCTCTCTCTCTCTCTCTCTCTCTCTCTCTCTGAGTCTGTCTGTCTGTCTGCTCTGTCTGTCTGTCTGTCTGTCTCTTTGTCTCTCTCTCTCTCTGTTTGTCTGCTGCCTCTCTGTCTCTGTCTCTCCCTGTCTTTGTCTCTAACTGTCTCCCTCTCCTCTCTGTGTTCTCTCTCTCTGATCTTTCTCTCTGTCTCTCTGTCCTTCTCTATCACCCTCTCTCTCTCTCTCTCTCTCTCTCTCTCTCACTCTCTCCTCTCTCTCTCTCTCTCTCTCTCTCTCTCTCTCTCTCTCTCTCTCTCTCTCACCTTTGGTCAGTTGGAACTGGTCACTCTTTACAAATTCATCTCGGGTGGGAGGATTGAGGCTTGCAAGAATGTTCACGCGCATTGCGACAACGCTTTGTAGCCCAATCGTCAAA
The DNA here is from genome assembly GCA_016801955.1 of Conus betulinus. Taxonomy (NCBI): domain Eukaryota; kingdom Metazoa; phylum Mollusca; class Gastropoda; order Neogastropoda; family Conidae; genus Conus; species Conus betulinus. The sequence goes on from JADBJO010015321.1 coordinate 26,445, forward strand.
TGGCTGTGGGGCTAGATTGTGACTTCATGAGTTTTGTTCACCCTTGTGAAACGTCTATCAACCCTTGTAATATTATATCCAATTCCGCGAGACTTGTCGAGCTCTGGGGCTCTGTAATCTCTGGCAAATTCAGTCAGGAGTTGGTAGCCCTGCTGAGAGGTCGTGATTTTGATTTCGGGTCAAGTTTGACACCATCGGATAAAAAACGGATCTGGACATGTTTCATTTTGAGCGGGCGAGTCACTTTCACTGTGCATTTCCAGATGTTACCCTTTGTTGTGGCCGATAACATCTACTACCCCAGCACTACACTTCTTTTCAAAGCATCAGATATGGATACATAGTGGCTGACTCGCTCTCTTCACAGACACAGACTGTTGTGGTGAGTGTACAACCATAAATGGAAATATGTTATGATTTCTTGACATCCATTTATTGAACAAGAAGAAGTATATTCTCCAAATTACTTATGTATACAAAGCAAAGATAATGTATTCTGGCAGAATGTATTCTCCTCATATAAACAAATTAATTATGAAATAAGGCCAGAAAATGCTGAATAAGTATTAGCAGAACCTATTTTATACAATGAAAGTATTAAGATTGGTAATAACATGATAAAATTGAACAGCTGGAATGAAAAGAATATTAACAGATTATCTGTCTGTCTGTCTGTCTGTCTGTCTGTCTGTCTCTCTCTCTCTCTCTCTCTCTCTCTCTCTCTCTCTCTCTCTCTCTCTCTGAGTCTCTGTCTGTCTGTCTGTCTGTCTGTCTGTCTGTCTCTCTTTGTCTCTCTCTCTCTGTTTGTCTACCTCTCTGTCTCTGTCTCTCCCTGTCTTTGTCTCTAACTGTCTCCCTCTCCTCTCTGTGTTTCTCTCTCTCTGACTTTCTCTCTATCTCTCTGTCCTTCTCTATCACCCTCTCTCTCGCTCTCTCTCACTCTCTCTCTCTCACTCTCTCACTCTCTCTCTCTCTCTCTCTCTCTCTCTCTCTCTCTCTCTCTCACCTTTGGTCAGTTGGAACTGGTCACTCTTACACAATTCATCTCGGGTGGGA
>JADBJO010015321.1:35000-36430 GCA_016801955.1 Conus betulinus
ATGTGGTCTGAAAGTCCTGACCCGGACCGGAGTAACGTAGAGAGTTTTTTTTTTTTCTTAAATAAAAGTGTCTAATATCATCTGGCGATGAAGACATTAAAAACCACTGAACTGAACTGAACTCTGTGTGTGTGTGTGTGTGTGTGTGTGTGTGTGTGTGTGTGTGTGTGTGTGTGTGTGTGTGTTTGCTCGCGTATCTGCACTGGCATTTCGTAAAATGAAAGAAAAGTAAGCAAGGGGGGGGGGGGGGGGGGGGGGGAGGAGGTTCCGAAGTGACACTTGTGGTTATCCAAGAAACAAAGCCGTCTAATCTCAATTGCACGCTTTCAGATACCAACAGTTAGTTTATCAGGATGATCGGATATACATCTCTCCAATTCTCCACATCGATACCAGCAACTGACAACGAAGTATCAGTGGGCAACAACTGCATTGCTATCAGGTTTAACCACACAGAATATTTACCATGGGATAACCCGGACGATATCGCCAGTGAACAAGTAGAAGCCTATTCAATGGCTCTCAAAGACTTTATATTAGCATTCTGCATTGTGATCGGAGGACCAGCTAACGTCATCAACATGGCGGTGTTCTATAAACAAGGTCTTCAGGATCGTGTGAACCTCTGCTTGTTCATGTTGGCACTGGCTGACGGACTCTTTTTGATCACGTCGTTTTTGCTTTTTTCCCAGAACATTTATTTTCATCTCAGAGGGCAAGCAGTAAAGTCTCCTGCCAGCGTGTTCATGACCAACAATAATCTGGTTTTCTTATTGGGCTCTGGGTTTATTTCCTTCGCACTGTCGGCCATCATCGCCAGTGAGAGATGTTACTGTGTCCTCAGACCCCTGAAGTACCAGACTCTGCTCAGCACCAGAACAATGGCTTTCATTATCGCTGGAATTTGTATGTTTGTGTTCAGTTTGTTTTATATCGCGTCATACCGATACTGGATAAGCTGCGTTTACGATCCTGTGACTGGAAAGACAATGAACATGGTGACTGGTGGTGCGTTTTATGAGAATCACAGATGTTCATCAACTATATAGAAACTATAATCTTTGCTGCAGTTCTTCCGGGTGGAACAATGGTGGTGGTGTCGACAGCGACGATAATTACCATCGTGAAACTTCGTCAGATTGTGACGTGGCGGACTGAAACTTCGGCATCACTTTCTGCCCGGGAAGTGGCGCTGACCAAAATGCTGGTGGGGAATTCCGTGTTCTTCATCGTCTGCATTTCTCCAGGGTTGATTTTTGGTGTTGCGTTTTTCTTCTTACCGGAAATGACCGCTGGGGGACGTTACCACAACTTCTATTTCACGACGACGTGGTTGATAAATGGCTTAGTCTACATCAATTCGTCCTGTAACTTCTTCATCTACTTCATGATGGGATCCCGGTATAGGGAAACCTATTATGGACGTTCGC
>JADBJO010015322.1:0-44153 GCA_016801955.1 Conus betulinus
CCAGAATAGCTCGGTTTGTAGAGCGCCAGACTCGTACTCTTGGTGATCCTGAGGGTTGCGGGGTTTTAATCTTCACCCTGGGTTTTCGTACGGGGATTTTTTGCCACGGCTTCATTTGGTTCTTGCTCCATTTCCCGTACAGTCCTCAAGAAGACTATAAAAGCAAGTTTCGTGGGTAACGCATGCTCATATTTTGCTCCTAATCCCATCACCACGTTTGGAAGAGAGCGTTGTGGCCATTGTTATGGATGACATTTTTACACATACCATCACCCATCATGAGATAATTGAAAGATGAAGGAAGTATGAAATTGGTGAACCATTTTGACTGGATGCCATGGAAACAACTGCTGAAGCGCCGCTGGCAGCTCTTCAGTTGGCCCACCGGTAGGCAGCCCGGTGTGTAAACTAGTGTTGATTGTAAGCTTTGATCTTGGTCTCGTAGCCGAGAATTTGGTGCAATATTGGTATGTGGTGCTTTAGATATTATATTTGTCCTTTAGGCAGATCTGTAATGCAGTTGTCAGATGCCGCAGTCCGTGCTGGTCTGATGGGATCTGCGGTTTTTCAATACGTCTTTATGTCCCTTGCTTGGCTGTATATCTCATGTTGGCTTTATGCTAATCAATGACAGAGCAGTCACTCATCTCAGATTGGACAATTGTAATTTTCTTTTTTTCCCCCAGGAGTCGCAAGATGAAGATAACCTCAACTAAGTCCAATAACGTAGAACCGGTCATCAGTCAGACGTCTGCCTCTCACCCCGTCATGCTTCAGCTTTCTGCTTCCTCTCTCATGATGTCATCGTTGGGACTCGCATATCTTACCACCGTTTTCCATTTCTATTTCTCCTTTTTAATTTTACATGTAAAAAGTGGTGTCTGGCCTGTTTGTCTAACTTTCTTGTGATATTTTGTCTTTTGATTACCACCAAATATGCCAAACTTCTATCTTCAACATTGTGACCATTGGTATGGAAATGACTGGTTCTTTGTCACTGGGTGTCCATTTTTTGTTTCAACAGTTTTCAGGTTGTCTTTTATGGACCTGGAATCTATATTTGTTCCGCTAAGGACTGTTTTCATGGACTCATAAAATTGCAGTTTAATTTATTCTTGTGTGCATGTACAAGTTTTCGTTTTGTATGCTTGTGTTTTCTTTTTTAAGGAGGATTCCAAAACAATCCATACAATTTATTCCTGTGCAACATAAGAATTCTTCATCTCTGAGTATGAATGTGCGCATGGATTTATCGCATTTTATATTCAGATTAAGGCAGTAATACATTTCCATAGTTTGGTGCGAGGGACAGAAAAGCGGAAGTGACCTCCACTTTTCATCAGATCAGATCAGATGCATAGTAAATGTTAAATTTGAGCCCAGGATAAGCCTAAGGCTTTGTTGTCCACATCATTTGTCCAGATGAACTGTGAAGGTGGTTCTGTTTATTTGTTTTTCTTGAATAAAACGCCTATTGTGCCGAAGTGATTGAAGATAAGTGATTGCTCTGTCATTTTTCGTTGTCCCGATTGTTTTGTTTCTTGCCTGAAGAAGACCTAAGAGGTCGAAACGCGTCGTGTTTTTTCTTTGTGATTCGTTGTCCATGGTTTTTTTTGCGGTTCGCTAACATTTGTTTTAGGGTTTTTTTAAAAATAAAGTTATTTTAAACCAAGATGCATAGTAGATAAAGTCGCCTTTTCTTTCCTAAACAACTGGTTTGGGTGTTTGAGATTTGGCGCACAAAACCTTGGGGAAAATTTGGTTTTCATGGCACTCATGTACTGCTTTGACATACAGTTCAAAACTGTCAGTTAAGCCAAAATGCAAATAAACACACAAACAGAGAAGCCAAAGGTAAATAAAACACACGAAACAGAGTGCGTAGTAATGGACACAATTTAACGAAATTCCAACATGTTTCTAAAAATTCTGTTTAAATGAGAGGGTGTGTGTGTGTGTGTGTGTGTGTGTGTGTGTGTGTTTAACCATTAATCTTTTTTGAGAGTTGACTTCAACAAAGTGACTGTCCTGATATAGATGACCCTTGCAGTTGGCTGGGCTATAAGCAACATGAACTGAAGTACAAGGCAGACAAGCAATTTTTTTTAGAAAACGTTTTCAGCAGACATCACAAATAAGGCATTGAAAATGCACAAAACTGTACACCTTAGATGGCTGTTGGCAAGAGTATAATTTTGTGCATTTTTTTTTTTTTACATGTGCTGTTTTTATAGCATCTGAAGATGACATATTTGTTGAAAAATTCAGTTGTTTGTAGACAAGCCACTTGGAAGTATCGTTTAATGTGTGGTTTTTTTTGTGTGTGACGTTATTTGTCACATCTCAAGAAGACATTTGTTGAACATTCACTTGTTTGTTTTGCATTGTGTAGTCAGTAATTGTTATTGTGTAGTCAGTGATTGTTATTTTCCACTCTCTCATGTGTGTTTTCTTTGTGTCTGGGCTTGTTTTCAGTATCTTTTGAGTTCAGAATTTCAGTCTTGTCATTTGATTAAATCCTTCCAGATAAATGCCGCTTTACAACAAATTTTCCCTACGGCTGACGCTTTTTTTTTTCTTTTTTTTTTTTTTAACTTTATTTCAAGCCTCTAAATACATATAAGTAATAGGATGTTTTTAAAGTAGAAAGAGTAAAACATGACCTTTGCTTTAAGTGTGCTGTTGAATTTTGTTTTTGAAATGCTGTTGTGATGTTAAAAAAAAAAAAATGTAATTTTGATTGACTGGCCAGAAAATGTTGGACATTCCTTTTCTGAAAGTTCTTTACATTAAAAATACCATCTGCTTTATATATAACAGAAATCATTTGTTCATTAAGTTAGGACCTAAAACTATGTACAAAAATGTGCTTACATCCATGAAATTGTAGTCGTCGATAAAAACAGGACAATTTTTTTATTTTCTAACTTTATGTCGGCAGGGCCGTCATGAACAGCAGGAATGCTGGCATATATTTATGGCATGTTGAGACATTTATGATTTTTGTGTTCAAGGATGCACTAGTTGTCCATGTGGTTGTGCTTTCAATGTCTTCAAGGAGTCAGTAGCATTAATATTGATATCACTGTTATTGATTGTTATATGACTTAATTCGAGCACAGCAATTATGATAAAAAGAAAACAAATAAAAAAAAAAAAAAAGAAAAAAGAAAAGCCCCAACAAAAAAAACATGTTTTAAAAAAAAAAGTGTAAACAGTGATCAGTATTGTTTGAAAGCTTGGTGACACCCTGTTCGCAGTTTCCAGTTCATTCTTTTCCAAGTGAGTGAAATGGCATGATAAACACTGTTATGATCAGTTGTCCTGTGGCAGTAGATAGGACATAGGGGTACTGTCATAGATGCCTGGGCAGCCTATGACCTTCACTGCCTTTTGTTCTCCATGGTGCCAGGGGAGTGGGGATGGGGAGGGAGGTGGGGGGATGGAGGGGGGTGGGGGTGGGGGGTCTTAACACTCCATTCCTTTATGTTGAAATGTTAACGGAGAAAATGGTCAGTTTCAGTTTTTTTTTTGTTTGTTTGTTGTTTTCATCACAGTGCGGGACAACATCACTTCAACCCAGGGCTGATTTGTCACATTCTTCAGAGCTGCTCGCTAACGACTCTTTTTGTCATAGATTTTGTCTTTTTTTTTTTTTCAAAGCCAGATAAAGTATTCATTTCTTTTAGCGACAGAAGACATATTTCATGGATGCAAGTGCAGCCTAGTGTTCCAGCAATTCAGTTTTCAGCAGTCAGGCGTGGATTTTTACCTGGATTTAACAACATGGTGGTAGAGCGTTTTCTGTTTCGCCGTTTAAGGTGGAGTATATTATCTGGGACAACAGGCTGTTTTTTGTTGGAAGAACCCAGAAAAGGTGTTTTTTTTGCTTGGGGGGGGGGGGTTGTTTGAATGGCCAAGATTTCTTTTTCTTTAATAAACAACATAGTATTTATAGGGGTTCGCACAGTCCTTAAAAGTGCTTGATTTTTTTGGACCCTTTTCAAGGCCTTGAAAGTCCTTGAAAATCAGGCTTTTGTTCATAGGTCCTTAAAAAGTGCTTAAATATTGTCACTGTCAATGACTTGAATAAAGTCTGTGTAAAACCTTGTGTCTGTTAAAAGGAACATTTGAAATTGAATTTAGTAAACAAAAAAAAGTATGAAGGTAAAAGAAGTCAGTGTCAGAGTTGACCGACGGTCTGCTACATGTGAAAACACCAGAGTTACCGGCCTTCATGAGCCTGCACACATGATAGAATGACCTGCCGTCTTGAAATTGAGAAGCCAACATGCCAGGGAAGTGTTTGTTTAAATGTTGTTTGGCTGAAAAAGAGAAGAGTACAGAGAATGGTTGCAGGCAGACCCAGGTGGAGACAAAAGTCAGGCCTTTTGCCATGTATGGAAAAAGGTCAGAGAGTAATTTAATTTGTGTCATATTTCATGATTACTTTTCGTGAAATTATCATTGAAATAAGTCCTTAAATAATGGGGGGGGGGGGGGGGGGGGGAAAAGTCCTTAAAAAGTCCTTGATTTTTTTTTTTTTTTTGGTCAGGAATCTGTAAACAATAAACAGTAATGACTTGGCAAAGATTGAACTTAAGGGGTGGGTGGGTGGGGGTGGGGGGTTGGATGAAGATGAAGAAATGAAACATAAGATAAAAAAATATATTATAAATATGAAAACTCTTCACAAGCTGCATGAGGGAACCATCGTAATCCCTCTCGAAGGCAGATCTATTTGTATCGCCTGCTCCTAGGCCTTTCATCTGCTGGATCGGACTCATAAGGGAGACACAGCTGATTGTGTCTGTGACACACCACAGTCCATAATACTGTGGTGTTTTTCACCACCAAGGTTCAAAAAAAGAATTCAACAGCAGCCCCAAAATCTGTGTGAACCCTGATTATCTCGTCTTCATTTTGTAGCGTTCTGTTGCTAGGTGTACACAGCATCCATCAGGTGTGTCACAGCAGTGAAGAGGTCCTGAAACCTTGACGGGATTCAAGTTGTGGTTACAGCTGCACAGCAGCAAGCTTCAGGTTTGAAATGTTTACTGTGTACCTTTCACATTATGTGCACAGCTTGCACATAAACTCAGAACTCTGAGCTCCAGAGGCTGTTTTTAGAGTTATGGGAGTGTTGATTGTTGTCACTGACTGAACATAGTGTTGATAAACACAACAAATTTGTTGTCAGCAGGCAGAGAGGAAAGAAGCTTGTGAAATGGAACAAGGTCATCATCCCTGTCTGTGTGTAGAAGAGTTTTCTTTCCCGGAAACTGTTTTGAACTGCCTGAAGCGAATGGTTCACACAGGGGACTCAGGTTCTGTCATTCCATTTGAAAATGTATTCATCTGTTTTGACGACACAGCTGAGGGAAAGAGCGGGTCTGACACATTTTTTTGCTTACCCTGGCTAGTATTGTTGCTGCTTAGTCTTTCCCTTCAGTGGCTATGATGTAAGGGAACGAAATTGTTGGCTGCACTGCTATTGAGGAAACCAGCCATCCCAATGATTTGGCTGAATTTGCAAAGAAGAAAAAGGGAATGCTGTTGAAAAAGTACTAGCCTTTAGGGGTGCATAGGGCTTCTAAGAGCACCCATCTGAACATGAAATTCAAAACTCAATACAGTAGTACCGGTCATAGAGCTTGCTTAGTCAGTGAGATGGCTACCTGGTTTGGATAACAGGATAACATTTCATTTGTGCAAAAGATGGGCAGATGTATGTATGTTTTGTTGTTGTTGGTTCAGACAGTAGATTTGCATTGGATCGAGGTGTGGTTCACACAATGTGTTCTTTTTGTCATGATTTATGATTTCCTAAGTGTTCGCTGCCTCCCCCCCCCCCCCCCCCCCCCCCCCCAGTCACCTGTTCTGTTGGTCCTTGTATCATTTTGTTTCAGTGCATGTTGTTTGTGATATGACCAGTCTGAATGTCCAGATCACAACTCATAAATCATTCATCCTCTGCAGCCAGGATTTTGTGATCAGTTTGTTCACTTCCTCATTCAACTGTCAGGGACTGACTGTGTGTGTGTGTTAAATAGTTAGCAAACTTTAACATTCACTTTGTGTGTGTGTGTGTGTGTGTGTGTGTGTGTGTGTGTGTTTGGCATACTGTGTGTGTGAACTCTTGATTATTTATTTGCAAACCGATAATTCTTTTATCACAATGACAGTTTTGTTTTCTAAATCACAATGTGTTTTTATTGCAGTTGTGAAGATTTTTGTGTTGTCCAAGCTGTTGGCTTATGCACTTTTTTTTTTTTTTAAGTTCTAGAACCTGGCATTGGAACATTTTCTATGAAAGTGTCTTATCATTTAACCTGAAATTTTCATTGTCATTTTGTTACCATCATGGTGTTAATTTTCTTTTCCGTAAGATTTGAATTTAATGTATTTTTATTCAGTGTCATTTTGCTTTTTCCAGTAATTCCAAGCTGTGGTGTTGTGGTCTTGCTATTTTTTTTTTAATTGAATACCTTTTTATTCAGGGTTCTGATTATCTTTTTTTAATTGAATGTCTTTTCGTTCAGGGTAAGCAAACTTTTCTCTGGTCCACAGTTGTCTTTGAAAATTGATTTTCATTCATTTCTTCACCTTTTTTTTTTTTTCAAAGGTTTGAATTTAAAGGTACCACTCCCCTCTTCACCACCCCACCCCCCTCCTTCCTCCTCCCCAGCCCCTCCCTCCCCATCCCCCTGCCTCACCTTTCCCTTTGGGCTTTTTTCTCCCTCTCCCTTGCCAGCCACATTCACGTGTTGGTTTTTTTTTTTTTTTTTTTTTTTTTCATTCTTGTGTGTTGTTTTGGTCAAACCCTGTGGTTTGAAGTTCCATTTTGTTCTCTTACGAATACCTGTTTTGTCTGTGTGTGTGTGTTTGTTTTGTCTTCTCGTTGTTGTTGATTGTAGTTCTGTGATTTTATTAGTTCGACTCTCACACTGATAAATGATTTTTTTTTTTTATTATTATTCTGCTCCCTGCATCATTGTACCATTACAATCATTGTTATGTTTTTAAAATGTTTTTGCTAGTTGATTTGTTTGTTGTTAGCAAACAGCAGTCCACACACTTTGGATCAGTACAGTCCCTGAGTACAATGGAAATAATGGCCAGTCATTGATCAGTCTTTGTGGCGCACAGTAGATCATGACCTGCATCAGATCGTGTTGTCAGTGGTCCATATTTCAGAGTTCCATGGTTTGGTTCCAGCAGCAGTTTTGTGGAAGTGGGAGTGAGCGGTGCTGGGAACAAAATTTTTCGTTATAAAGTTAGATCTAGTTGCAAGTTGAGGAGACTGCATGCGGAAATCTAAACAAATTTTAAATGTTGATGTTAGCGCACCGCCAAACAAAATGGTGGACAAACAAGACAAAATCACGAGGCGACGAAAACTTAGATCCCAGGCAAGGAACAAAACAATCGGGACAACGAAAATGAACGAACAATCACTTACCTTCATCCACTTCAGTGCACATTTTTAATGATAAAGTTCATGGAAATGTTTGTGAATTCGAAAAAGAGCAGTACAGTTCGCAGTTGAAACAAAGTGTTTTTGGCACCCCAGCACCCACTCCCTCCTCATCTCCTTCCGCCCCACCCCCCACCCCCACCCTCTACCCCCTGCGCTTCCCTCACTATCCTTTTCTGCAGTTCTCAGTGTCCTTTTTGGATGAAGAAGCATTTTGGAAGGTACGATTTGCAGCTTGACCCTGCCCACCTTCAATTGTTAGGTTTTCTTCTTCTTCTTTTTCTGCCTGTCAATAAGTTAACATGCCTGTGTATACACAGTTTTAACCTGTTGAGTGCCAGCGACTGATATTTCGGTCGATAAAATACTTCTGCTTCAGTGCCAGCGACCGAAATTTCGGTCGGTGATCTTTCGCTATTTTTAGCTAGAAAACCCTAGCGATTTCACTGACTTATTTGGTGTATAACAAAGATTTAGGATTCCGTCCATTGGGCAATTAAATCATATTTCATGTCGTGTACACATACTGTGTGCCCAGTCCATTGAAAGTGAAGACCCCACAGGCTCTGAGTGTTTTCACTCACCAACAGTAGCATAGACGACGCAACACCCGGACTTAGTAGCCTAAAATCGACTCGAAAAAAACCTTCTCTGCTCTCAAAACAGCGAATACTATTCTAGAAGAGGGTGATTCAAATCTTGAGTCAGTGGATTCGCTCAACACATGGGGAAAGTGACGACTATTTGGTGCATGCATCATTGATGGGTCAGGTTGACCCAGCTGACACAAGCATTGGTACGCAGAGTGAGCCAGCCAGCCTTAGTGCTTCTCGCCAGCTTGAAACTGACACACACGAAGACGAAGATTTGCTTTCAGTCTGTGAAAGAGAAGACGGGCTGAAGTGAGGAAGGGGTTCACAGCAGCGGGAGAGGGAGAGGTGGTGTGTCAAGGGGGCATGGCAGACAATCAGCAGCTGCAACTCGGACTAGGACAGCTAGGTTTCAAGCGAATTTTTCACTACCAAATTCTTATAGCCCAGCAACACTGCATTTAGTGGAAACCTGGGGGGATAAAAGTTCCAACTGGCGAAAACTTGGAGCTGCATGTTTATATTTTACAAATATTTTTCTAACAAATTTTTCCTTTTTTCCACATTTGTTTATATAACAGCATGGTGCTCATACCCAGATAAAGATTTCTGTTTTGATTTTGATGTCACACATAGAGGAATAACGCAGATTCCTAAAATGTACAGTTTTATGGGGTTTTCCTAGCTGGATGAGGACCTATGAATTTTTGTTTATTTTATGTAAGAACATCCAAAAACCCTTGGCAAGGGGAATGAACTCATTTACACAGACATTGGCACTCAAGGGGTTAAACATCCATTTTCATCGTGAACTTGTTAACTTTCATGAATATTTTACCACATGTTTGTCTTGGTCTGTCAAGAGAAACTTCTTTTTTTTTTCCAGTCAGAGTAGGGTAGGGTTTTTTTTTCATATTGGACTTCAGTATTTCAAGGCTGTCTCCTCATTCCCATGAAAAACAGCAACATATCTGATAAGTTTGCCAACTTTTTTAAAGCTCACAATTTTCGCTGCCTGATTTAACTTTTCAGTGTTAGAATTTTTATTTTGAAGTGTGGGCTAAATTTTGGTGTGGGGGGCATGATTTTTTGTTGTTGTTGTTGTTGTTGTTGAAATTCTGCTCATCTCTTCAGTTTAGGATGGAATGAAGTTTTTGTTTGGCGACATGTTCATGGTAAAGGTGTGAAGATCGACACGTGTGCAGTTGTTTGATGTGTGAAACCATACCGCTGTATTTTTGGGGACACATGATCTCAGATCAGACCAATTCTTGCAGGAGCAGGAACAGACTACAGCGCCTTTGTCTGCTCATGGTAACAGTGCTACCCTCAGCTCTTCAGGTTTTGCAGAGGATGTTGTCAGTTGGATGTTCCTATCTTACAGTTAGGATGGTGGCTACAAGTTAAGTTGTGCGTTGGTTCCTACACACCTGTCCACCAACAGAAATGCTTCAGTCAGGAAATCATGTTTTAGGATGGGATAAGTTTCCTCAAAATAAGTAGCATCCAAGGTATTTTGCGTGCTGACGCTTTCATCCTCTGAAATCGTCATATCATTAGGATGGATAAAAACCAAAACTACTCTTATGTTAGGAGGAGAAGTTTAAGAGGGATTATTTAGAGCAGTTTAGTGACAGGAAAAAATAGTCGGTTTAGTGACAGGAAAACATAGCAGTTTAGTGATAGGAAAAATGTAGCAGTTTAGTGACCAGAAAACAGTTTAGCGGTTTAGTGACAGGGACCAGGGAAACATAGCAGTTTTAGTGACATGGAAACATAGCAGTTTAGTGACAGGAAAACATAGCGGTTTAGTGATAGAAAACATGTTTTATGAAGACCCTATGACCCATTGCTAGTTCTAAAAATGAAGCACTTCCCTTCTGGAGTTGGTCTCCGTTCTGACAATGAGAACCGCCTGATTCAGTTTATGGGACGGCTGCACGGTCGTGGATGGTTGCAGGATTACTTTTCCCCATGCTAGATATTAGATAATCTCGATCAGCTTTCCGTTCCGTGCAACCCCTGTTTTCAGACCAGTGTAGAGTTGTCATTGCAGTTTGCCTTCATTTCACTTGGAATTGGTGCGTTAGTGTGCCCTGCTAGGACTTTCTTCTGAAACTTGCTAAATGTAGTTGTAAGATATTCTGCTTGATATTCTGCTTGACTCGCCTGATTCTGAGAGTGTTCCTGGAGAGCACAGACAGCTAGGAATGAAACTTGAAGGTTGAGAACCATCAATACTTTTTTCAACTTTGAAGAACATCATTTTTTTTTTTTTTTTGGTTTCCTTCAGTGATTCATAATTTGATGAATGTTGGTGGGTTTTTTCCTTTTAATGTGTAAGTGTTTGTGTGTATTCCATTTTCAAGTTTGTTTTTTTTTTTGTTTTTTTTTTCTCCCCACATTATGCTTTTGCACTGTGGGTTTTAGCAGTTGTAAAACTTAAACTTTTCCGTGTGGTTGGTGGCGTGGGTGAATATTTATCTCGAGGCTTGTGTGCTCTGAGTGTGTGTGTGTGTGTGTGTCTGGGGGAGTGGCTGGTTTGCTTTCTACTCATGGTGGCTGGTCTATCTATTGATGTCATTTTAAAATGAAGCATGCAGAACGCTGTTAAAGCAAATTTCAGCGTGGATTCTTGTTAATGGTTCTGTTCACTTACACAGTTCTACAAACTGAACGCAGGGTTCACTATTTGAGCACATCCATCGTCGCATACAAGGTTCAGGTTTCTTGTGCGAACATCGTCGGCTACTAGTCTGCCGTTGTACGCATGCATATGTCTATTTCAGAAAGATTTTACTCTCGTCTTGTTAACCATTTGTACCATGCCAAGTTGTAGTCTGGGCTTCTGGTAGTGAGAGTGCACACTCTTTGCAGTGGACACTAAGTTAGTAACTGTGCATTCTGCACCGTCTGTTTGTCCCAAATGGAATTTGAATTGTTGGATTTGATTTGTTTTTAGCTTTTATGTTTGTTTTTTGTTTTCATAATTTAGGAAGTAAAGGTTCTGCCTTGCATTCTCAGCAAGGCGCCCTGTCGCCTTAAAAGAGGTTTACAGAGCAGCCTTGCCCTGTTAAAAGAGGTTTACAGAGCAAGGCCTTGCCCTGTCAGCCTTAAAAGGTTTACAGAGCAAGGTTTACAGAGCCTTAAAAAGGCCTCGAGCCTGTCAGCCTGTAAAAGAGGTTTACAGAGCAAGGCCTCGCCCTGTCAGCCCTAAAAGAGGTTTACAGAGAGCAGGCCTCGCCCTGTCAGCCTTAAAAGAGGTTTACAGAGCAAGGCCTCGCCCTGTCAGCCTTAAAAGAGGTTTACAAAAGGCCTCGCCCTGTCAGCCTTAAAAGACAGAGCAAGGCCTTGCCCTGTCTGCCTTAAAAGAGGTTTACAGCAGCAGGCCTTGCCCTGTGTCTGCTTTAAAAGAAGTTTACATATGAGTTAGCTCCTTAATTGAATGTGCACATTTGGTTACTAGGTTTTGTGTTCATTAGCTTTGTGTCTTGCAGGACATGATTTCTATTTCTTTAGGTTTTGACCAGCCTGAAAAGGTCTTACACACAGTGGTCAGCTGGGCTGCATTGTTGGTAACGAAACAGGAGCTGAAACTTTGTACAGAAGATGGGCATTCAGTCTGGGGAAGGTCTTCAGGGGACAACGAAAACTTACAGGACACAGTTGCAAAGCAAGGCGACTGCAGGCGGAAATCTAAACAAATTTTGAATGTTAGTAATGGCGCACCGCCATTTGTTTATGGTTTTTTTTGTGGGTTTTTTTGGCGGTGTGCTATTACTATCATTAAATTTTCTTTTCTTTTTTTTTTTTTTACAGGATGCCATCAAAAAACCAAAACCAGAGAAAAAAGGAGGATGCAGAAAGGTTGATGAGTCTCTCATGGGACAGGGGACTTTTGTAGGGAGGGTAAAAAAAAAAAAAAAAAAAAAAACAGACACAGACAACAAACACACACACACACACACACACACACACACAAGAAGAAAACAAAATGAACCTCTAAAAACTGTGGTATTCTCCAGATACTTGTCAGGCAGCAAAATGAGTGATCAGTCTGTTCTTGAAACCATTATGTTCGAAAGGTCTGAGCAAGAGGTTCAGTTGTGTGTGTATGTATGAATTGACATGGATGTATGTGTGGTGTGTGTGTGTGTGTGTATGTGTGAGATCAGCTGGAGATTTTCAGATTATAGAAAGTTAACATGAAATCTATTTTATCTTGGTGCAATTTGATGGGATATTTTGAATTTTTAGCATGTTCTGCTTGGAGTTTCAAGACTGTCTTTTCTTTGCCCTTGGATGACCGGTATGCGATTTTTGTGTATTTTTAAGTTTGATTTCACCTTTTTAATTTGGTGTATTTTTTCTTTTCTTTCTTTCTTTCTTTCTTTCTTTTTTTTTTTTTTGCCTTTGATTCTCAAAGTTGTGAATGCAGGTATAAATTGTTTAGTTGCAACCCTCTCTCTCTCTCTCTCTCAAATGTATGTTGACTAAAAATTGAAGCAGCAGAAAACAGAAAAAAAAGTGAACAGAAAAGTGGGGTTTTTTTGTGGGTTTTTTTGGATTGCCTTCTGTTGAGTGGATTCTCTCTTTAGGGTTGTTTGTGGTTTGTGTGTGTGTGTGTGTGTGGTTTTGTGTGTGTGTCTGTGTGTGTGTGTGTGTGTGTGTGTGTGTTTCAGACTGTCTTTTAATTTTCTAGACATGGCATGTTACCCCTCTTCGAAACCTCTCACTTTTCCTTCTGACCAAGAGATCGGAGAGGAGAGGTTAAGGTTGGAGGGGGGGGGTGTGTGCTCTACTTATTGATTGTACATGCACCTTCTGGAAATTTTGAGCTGGAATTTCTCCTGTTCAGTCTCTTCCTGTTTACGTTGCTACCTTTTGGTTGTTGTCTTTCTTTCTGCCTTTCCAGGCTATCCATCTGTCACTTTTATGTTGTTGTTGTTGTTGTTTTTGCTCCGGAAGATCTGTTAGTCTGACAATCTTAAAACGGTTGCTCTGCTCTGTACTTGATACGAACTTGTTGGCCCAGGGATGGTTGCTAGCTACCTGTTCTGTTGGCCCAGGGATGGTTGCTAGCTACCTGTTCTGTTGGCCCAGGGATGGTTGCTAGCTACCTGTTCTGTTGGGCCCAGGGATGGTTGCTAGCTGCCTGTTCTGTAGGCCCAGGGATGGTTGCTAGCTGCCCTGTTCTGTAGGCCCAGGGATGGTTGCTAGCTACCTGTTCTGTTGGCCCAGGGATGGTTGCTAGCTGCCTTTTCTGTGGCCCAGGGGTGGTTGCTGGCTACCTGTTCTGTTGGCCCAGGGATGGTTGCTGGCTACCTGTTTCTGTAGTCCCAGGGGTGGTTGCTAGCTACCTGTTCTGTTGGCCCAGGGGTGGTTGCTAGCTACCTGTTCTGTTGGCCCAGGGATGGTTGCTAGCAACCTGTTTTGTTGGCCCAGGGATGGTTGCTAACTACCTGTTCTGTGGCCCAGGGATGGTTGCTAGCTGCCTGTTCTGTTGACCCAGGGATGGTTGCTAGCTGCCTGTTCTGTTGACCCAGGGATGGTTGCTAGCTACCTGTTCTGTTGGCCCAGGGATGGTTGCTAGCTGCCTGTTCCATTAGTCACAGGGGTGGTTGCTGGCTACCTGTTCTGTTGACCCAGGGATGGTTGCTAGCTGCCTGTTCTGTTGACCCAGGGATGGTTGCTAGCTACCTGTTCTGTTGACCAGGGATGGTTGCTAGCTACCTGTTCTGTTGGCCCAGGGATGGTTGCTAGCTGCCTGCCTGTACTGGTTGCTCACAGGGCAGATGGTTGCTAGCTGCCTGTTCTGTTGGCCCAAGGATGGTTGCTAGCTACCTGTTCTGTTGGCCCAGGGATGGTTGCTAGCTACCTGTTCTGTTGGCCCAGGGATGGTTGCTAGCTGCCTGTTCTGTTGGCCCAGGGGTGGTTGCTAGCTACCTGTTCTGTTGACCCAGGGGTGGTTGCTAGCTACCCTGTTCTGTTGACCCAGGGTGGTTGCTAGCTACCTGTTCTGTAGGCCCAGGGATGGTTGCTAGCTACCTGTTCTGTTGGCCCAGGGATGGTTGCTAGCTACCTGTTCTGTTGTCACAGGATGGTTGCTAGCTGCCTGTTCTGTTGACCCAGGGGTGGTTGCTAGCTACCCATTCTGTTGACCCAGGGATGGTGCTAGCTACCTGTTCTGTAGGCCCAGGGATGGTTGCTAGCTACCTGTTCTGTTGGCCCAGGGGTGGTTGCTAGCTACCTGTTCTGTTGGCCCAGGGATGGTTGCTAGCTACCTGTTCTGTTGACCCAGGGATGGTTGCTAGCTACCTGTTCTGTGAACCCGGGATGGTTGACAGGTGTGGGTTGCTAGCTACCTGTTCTGTTGACCCAGGGATTGTTGCTAGCTGCCTGTTCTGTTGGCCCAGGGATGGTTGCTAGCTACCTGTTCTGTTGGCCCAGGGATGGTTGCTAGCTACCTGTTCTGTTGACCCAGGGATGGTTGCTAGCTACCTGTTCTGTAGTCCCAGGGGGTGTTGCTAGCTACCTGTTCTGTTGACCCAGGGATGGTTGCTAGCTACCTGTTCTGTTGGCCCAGGGATGGTTGCTAGCTGCCTGTACTGTAGTCACAGGGATGGTTGCTAGCTACCTGTTCTGTTGGCCCAGGGGTGGTTGCTAGCTACCTTTTCTGTAGTCCCAGGGATGGTTGCTAGCTACCTGTTCTGTAATCACAGGGATGGTTGCTAGCTACCTGTTCTGTTGGCCCAGGGATGGTTGCTAGCTACCTGTTCTGTTGGCCCAGGGATGGTTGCTAGCTGCCTGTTCTGTAGTCACAGGGATGGTTGCTAGCTACCTGCTCTGTTGGCACAAGGATGGTTGCTAACTACCTGTTCTGTTGGCCTAGGAATGGTTGCTAGCTACCTGTTCTGTTGACCCAGGGTGGTTGCTGGCTACCTGTTCTGTAGGCCCAGGGATGGTTGCTAGCTACCTTTTCTGTAGTCACAGGGATGGTTGCTAGCTACCTGTTCTGTAGGCCCAGGGATGGTTGCTAGCTACCTGTTAGGTATGTATCAAATACATGGCAGTATAGGTATGTATCAAATACATGGCAGTATAGGTATGTATCAAATACATGGCAGTTTAGGTATGTAAGGAGTTCAATAGTTCAAGGTTGTTAAAGGATCTCAGTGATGGTATTTGTTTTGCGTGTGACGTTCAAACAACTTTTCTGTGTTTGTGTAGCTCTTCTTGTTTGGCTGTCTTTGTTTGATGTCTTAAGAACTTGTGTGTGTTGTTGTGTTGTTGTTGTTTGGGGATTTGATTTGTAGATGGTTTGAATTGTGACATGTTTTCCGCTCTGAACAACATGGATTCAGATGTGTGTGTGTGTGTGTGTGTGTGTGTGTGTGTGTGCACCTATGTGTGTGTGTGCTTTCGTGCATGCTTTTTCTTTAGGGGGGTAGGTGGGTGGGGGATTATGCATGGACGAGCAGCTACGCAGTTGAACATTGGTTCTCTACATGGTAAAAGGTGTGTATGTGGGACAGGGATGGTGATAGCGTCAGGATCGAAGTTGGACATGATAATTGTTACGATAAAGTAAACATCACACACACGTGTGCACATACACAGACACATGCGCACGCGCGCGGCGCACACACACACACACACACGCACACACACACACACAACACCACACACACACACACACACACACACACACACACATACACGCATGCATTCACGCTCAGGGAGGTAACATAATTATTCCTTTATCTGCATCAGTGAAATAGAATAGTAATTTTTTTTTTTTTTAATAATAGCTTTCAATGCATTTGAAATATCCTAAAAATCTAAATAGGCAAAAGAAAAAGCTTCATAGACGGATCGTTTCATTGCTCGAATGTTCTGCAGTAGGAGAGTTAAGGAAGGGAGAGAGTGGAAAGGAATGTAACTGACATCTGCTTTCCTAGAAGCTGGAAGGCTTGGATTCACATGAGTAAAGCAAGTCGACCCTTGTCTTTGAGACTTCTAGCAGCAAGCAAAGCAAGGTTTTGGCAGGGATGGCTAGAGCAGTGCATCTTAGAAGTTGGTTGCAGGCAAGGTAAAGACAGTCGCACTTTGGTCAGATTTGTGAGGAACAAATTATCTTCCTTCATTACTGAGGTGGCACAGCCAAGAATTATTGTCACAAGAGTCGAGAAATATTTTTGCCAGGTGTTTTAAAATCACGAGGAATATGTCTTGGTTTATTCCACTGGCACAGTCGGTCTTGATGACATAATTGTGTCACATCTGTCTTTTTTACTTTCTTTTCCATCTCCCACACTTGCACAAAATGCCTACAAAGCTAGTTCAAATTCTGAATGAATACTTAAGTACAGTTAGATCATATCTTGTCATATTTTTTATTGGTAAACTCATACGCTGGTACGAAATGAACAGAAAGCAAATAAGTTAAAAATTTGTCCCCACACTTACACAAAAGGTCCACATCCAGCACAGAAACTTACTAGTACTTACATGTAGCTGAATCACAACCCATTTTAGATTTACTGAACAGAATTGCATTGTTTGTGAATAAATAGAAAACAATTCAGCGAAAATTTCAGTGAGGAATAGTTTTATGATTTATGATCAGCGTAAGATGATGTCAGGATGAAATAGTTTGATTCTGTCTTTTGTACATCATGATAGAATCAGCTTTGTCAATCAACTGTTTAACTTTGCCATTATCACTCATCACATGCAAAAATGATAATTTCTTTATCAAGATTTACAAACAGTCTGGAAAAGCAAATGAGATGAACTAATCCCTAACACCATTTCTTTGTCGTCTTCTTGGATGTCATGGTTTGCCACTCAACGCTCAGCAGTGTGGTGTTTCTCCTCATACCATGACATTTCTGATTGTTGTTCTCAGAGAAACTAGATGACCAGGATTCACCCTAACAGTTGGAGCATCTTCTTTTCTCTCTTCTGGTTTGGTTTTTCTTCCTTCTCCTGTGGGATGCGAATTGACTGATCTGTGATTAAAGGCCCTAGCAGGGACAAGACAGCTGAGCAGACAGGGGTTCTCCCCAGCGCTCAGCTCATGGCAGCCAGGGAAACTGTCGTCTCACGCCCCATTTTGTCAGGGTATCCATCTATGGCTTTGAAGATGAATTTCAGGGAATTGTGTAAGTCTGTGAGAGTGATGTATTTTTTTCATCCAGCAAAATTCAGTATGAACACTTTCTGCAGCTGCTGTTCTTTGCATGTGTGACTGTGTGTGTGTGTGTGTGTGTGCGTGTGTGTGTGTGTGTGTGTGGTTAAAGAAAGTGCTGTCAAGCAGCACCTGCCTCTTATTCCACTTTTAATCACTGTGAAGGTTATATTTTCACTGAAATCCACTGGTTTGTTGGTCTGTCAGTTAGTCATGCAAAAACTTAAGCGCTGATTTGTACCAAACACGGTGAAAAGATGTAGTTTGGCCCCAGGACAAACCCTTTATCAGTGCTGGTTCTGTCTGTCTTCACCAAGATGATAACACATTTTTCCACACATTTTTCCACACAACATGAGCAACACGACATATTAATGTCTGTTGTGAAAGGAAACTTCCTGCAGTAAGTATTTAATGGAATAGTGAAACTTTCATATGATCAAAATCTTGACAATCTGTATTTTCCATTCAAAAAAGAAGAAAAAAAAAAAGCAAGCTCAGGGGAAGTAAGTCTTTTGGTCCATACCTATTATTACTTCCCCTATCAGAACATAATGTTTTCACTTCTGAACTGACTCAAGGAGTGGATTTAGGCTCCGATTGACCTTGCCAGAGGTCTTTACTCTCTGAATTCTTCTTCCCCCCCCCCCCTCCCTCCCCTCCCCCCACTCTTTTATTTATTTTTTGTTTTTTTGTTCGTTGGTTGTTTAATCTTGTAGGAATCTTGAGAAGGGGTGCCTGGGAAGAGGGGATAGGAGGGGAAGTCTGTGTCCTGTTTTGGCTTCACAAATAAGGTATTTTTTTCCAAATGTGTGTACACTGAGTGCTTTGCCATGTAAGTGTTCTAGTTTTGCCTTTATTGATATATTTGGTGTAAAAACTTGTGCATGTGTGTGCATATGCTTTTTACTTTTTTTTTTTTTTTTATCAGTTTCATTTATTCATTATTTTTTTTTTTTTAAAGAACAGGCAAATAGTTATAGAAAGCATCAAGGAACAAGCACATGCTTGTGGACTGTTCATTTTTCATTAACAATCAAGATGCTGATTATCCTCAACGAATATTGTTAACTGTTGATTAGGGGAAAAGGAGAAGAAAAAAAAAAAAAAAAAGTCCACAAACATGCAGTTTCACTTGGTGCACGCCTACACACACACACACCACACACACACACACACACACACACACACACACACACACACACACACACACACATTTAGGGTTATACTTTGTTGTTGTTCACAATGTGCAAAGGATGACATGCATAAGTAAATATATATATAGAGAGAGTGTCTGTGTGTATGTATGTATGTGTGTGTGTGTATGTGTATATGTGTGTGTGTTTGTGTTCTGAGCATCAGGGGAAAATGTGTTTAGATTAGTGTCTTCGACAATCGAGCCCCTGTTGTGAGAAGTGAATTTGTGTGAAAGAAATGTGTATGTTTGCCCTGTTATATATATTGATGTTTTTGCTTTCTCTCTCTGTCTCTCTCTCTGTCTCTCTCTCTCCCCCCTCTCTCTCTCTCTCTCTCTCTCTCCCTCTCTCTCTCTCTCTCTCTCTCCTGTCCTCTCAGCTACCCCCTCCCCTCCTTCTCTGTGCTCTCCAGCCCCTTCCCCCCCCCCCCCCCCCCCCCCCCCTTTCTTGTTCATGGCTGTTTTAAGTTCCTTTTTATTTCAGGTTTGTTGTTGTGATCGATTTGTGGCGTCTTTCTGTCTGTCTTGATGTGACATAATTATGTGAATGTACATGTATATTGCTGGGTACCTCTATGTGAACACAGAAATTCATGGCTTTCTCTGTAGCTTTGGATCACAGCATTCTGAGTTCACATGAAACTTAAAAATGGACAATGCAAGAACGCACAATTAGAAAGGGCAGAGCAGTCCATGATCCTGTGTCGTAGGCAGTATCGATGAACCCTTCGCACAAAATCTTTTTACAGTACATTCCTGCAGTTGCAAACATAGGTACAGCAAAAGTCTAAATCCTATCAAAGTTTGGAGGAAAGTCAGATAGCTGGTGTAGTTTTCTGTGTGTATGTCAGTATTGCTGATGTTTCTTACTGATCATTGTGGTTAAAATCATCTTCATTCCAAACATCTGAGATTGATCTGTATCCTTGAGGTTGACTGCTTCTTGGTCCTCTCACCAACGGTCACTGAAGTTTTGAAGTGAGTGCATGTGCACCTGCAGCGTCCACGCAGTTGTCTGTGCCATCGTTGATCCAGAGGCATCAGGGGCAGCTAACTTGTTCACCATTGTATTGAATGGGTTGTCATTCTTAGACAACACTTGTCACAGGCTGACAATTTTTTCCCCCTTACTTTACAGAGTTGCATTGCAGCAGTTTACAAATAGCTGACACTTTTATAACAGCTGCTAGGCTGCTAACTTGTTCACAATAATATTGAACAGATTTTCAGTCATAGTTATACCATTCGATGTGAGCTTACGTTTTTTTTTTTTTTAAAACCTTTTTTTTTTTTTTTTTCTTGTTAATTTCTTTAACCTCAAGTTCTATCAAAAACAGCTGCCATTTCTGCTACAAGCATTATTCTAGAACAGCGTTCGTCAGTATTTAAAGCGGACTAAATAGTCTGTGTGGGAAGAAATGTAGGGTCACCCTCGATGGGTGGAATAATGCAGAACAGTGGTCAACTTGTCATGGAGGATGGGCAGCATGGGGCAGAAGAGTCGTCGCCTCGTGACAGTGGCTGGGCAGTATAATACAGAACTTACTTACTTAGGCCCATTGCTATTGCCAGGGCATAGGCCATCAACAACTGCCCGCCAACAGCCACAGTCCTGGGCAATCTTTCTAATTTGCTCCAGCTGTAACCCATCTGCCTGGTGTCTGATTCCAGGTCCTGCCTCCAGGTGTTTCTTTGTCTTCCTCGCTTCCTTTTGCCTTGGGGATACCAGGTCAGGGCTTTTCTGGTGGTGTTGTCCAGGGGCTTTCGGAGCGATAGCACAGAACAGCAAGTTAAAGTGTGAAAGGAGTGTACTTTTGTGGAAATACAAAACCAGTGAAGATGATAGCAGATCTGTGATTTTTGTACACCATTTTACAAGAAAGATCGTACTCCGCTTGAACAAGATGTATGTCTGAATGAGGAGCTGTGTTCATAGAGAAGTTCATGCAAAAGCCTTGTTTTTTGTTTGATTTTTGTTTGTTTGCTTGTTTTGGGTATGAGATACGTGCTCCCTGGGAGTTACAAGATGAGATCATGAACAGGATTTGGCCTCTGAAGCTTTTGTCATGCTATTAGAAAAATGGTTATAGGACTCAGAATCAAAACTTGCTTAGCGAATGCTTCACCAGGATCGCCCTGTCTTTATCGGCTCACTGTTGCTGTTGTGACAGCGAGGCCTGGTGGGGCGTTTTCCTAATGTTTACTAATTTTTTCTAATGTTGAATCCAGAATCCAGAAACCTACATTCTTATTTGTCATGCTAGGTCGAGTGCAAGAACAAAGTCCCTATCTGGCCTCACCAGGTGAATTCACTGATAAGCGCTTGCAGATGGATCGGTCGTATGACTTGGTATCTTTAATACGGAACTCATTCTTCACTTTTGCAGTTTACCTTACATTTATCTTATGCATGTTGGGGTGTTCTGACTTCATTATTTCACCGCCAAGTTGTCGATGACAAGGAGAATCATGTTTGTTGGTCCCCGTAATCTTTGGTGGAATGAATATTCCAGAGAGCCTAGTGTCCCTGGTACCATTCAATGACAACAGTTGCTTCAGATAATGAAAACCTCATGCTCTTGGTAAACGTCTTCCGATCTTTCAACTTGGCTCTGATTGGGAGATCACCTTTGCTGTGCGAGTGTCTTTCCTGGAAGTTGAGCATGCTCAGGTGGTTGAGCAACTCGCTCTTGTGCTCACTTACCTTAGACATCATCCCTCAGACATGAACACGTGGGTAGTTTGAAACGTGGTGACAGTCCTGAGATAACCTCTGCTGTTGACAGGACTATGATTTTAATCTTAATCTTAATCCTCAGACATGAAATTCCTCCACTTTCGTTGGGAGATCCACACCATCAGCTGGAACTGAAATGGATCTACGCTCCCTAACCCCATCCCACCCAAAATGTGTGTTCTGGGTTAGCTGGGAAATAATCCATTAAGAACATTCAGAACACTATACTCCACAGTATCTTTTAACACTGCGATATTTCTGTTCACCCCCCCCCCCCCACCCCCCCCACCCCCCACCTATTCCTACTGTTGTTTCTTTTTCCCTTTTTTTTTCCTTATTAAAATTGGAAGATTATCCCCCCCCCCCCCCCCTCTCAAATAGTGAGACTTTCTCAATGTGGCATGGCCTTCAAAGTTTCAGAATGTTCATATGTTTGGAAGTAGTTCCAATTATTCTGAAATGCCAGTCATTTTGTTCTTGACATTGCCAGTGCAGATGTTTGATAGCAAGTGTTTTTCACAGTTCAGTATTTTTTTTTTTTCTGGGGGAGTGGGGAGGAGGTGTATTCATTATATTGGAGAATGTATCTTGTTCATCTATTCGTGTGTGTGTGTGTGTGTGTGTGTGTGTGTGTGTGTGTGTCCTATTTCTTTTTTTTTTTCATTCTTCCCAAACTATGTCTATCTTATGGGAATTGGGAGTCTTTTCATGTTATTTTGAACGTTGGATTTTTTTGGTGGCAGCTGAAAAGACATCCCTTCCCCTCCCCTTCCCTCCCTCCACACCAAAAGAATAAGACTGAGAAGAAATGTTCTAAAATTCATATTTTTTTTTTTTTTTTTTTTTTTTTTTTTTAATGTGCATGTATTGTTTCAGATTATTCTTTACATTTCCTTGTTTTTGAGTGCAATGACAAATCTGGCTGGCACCTTTTGATGTAGGATTGATGTCATCTTGTTTTCAGTCTTCTGTCTGTTTGCATTCTTGCCTCATTCGGAAGTTATCATCAAGACTGACTTGGGGGAGGATTTCCTTTTGGTGTGTACTTTTCTTTTCTCTCTCTCTCTCTCTTTTTTGGGGGGTGGGGGTGGGGGCATCCCTGGATTTTGCCGTTATCTTGCTGCGCTGCGACAATGGCATTATGTAACTGTGGAATGGAAACATGGTGGAGGAGTGTGAGTAGATCTGTATGTTCTGGAGGTTTTTTCTTTTCATTTTTAATCTTCCTTGGTTTTTTTTTCTTTTTCTTTTTGAGTGATTACAACTCTCTCTCGTGCAATTTTAAATATAATAAAACTATGGGATGTGAGTGTGTAGAATGGCTTCTTTATTTTGAGAGTGAGGGTATCTATGAGAACAAGAGAGAGAGAGAGCGAGAGAGTGTGTGTGTGTGTGTGTGTGTGTGTGTGTGTGTGTGTGTGTGCCACTTTCATATTTTTTTCGATGTTTGATTTTGTTGTTCCAAAATGCTTTTATAACCTATAGGAGTGGGTGACAGAAGGAAATGTTTTCTACATCACGAAGTTTCTTCTTTAATAGCACAGTTCTTCTGGTACACGGCAAAAACCTGGCACACACTTCATAATGCCAAGCAGGGAAAAAAATTGTTCCTATTGTAGGCACTGACCCGCTTTACTTGCCTTTATTTCTGCAGGATTATTTCCTGTACGTGCAAGTTTCTTATTCAATTGATAAAAAAAACTTACTCAACATTTTCAGGTAAAAAAGAAAAAAGAAAAAAAAAGGCTTTATATATATATAAAGACCAAAAATCCATCAAGAAATTATGAATTTGTTGTACCATTACACCCAGTCTTTCCTCCGTGTTGAAAAGATCTAAACATCACCATTCAGTGACTTTGGAAAGGTGGGGGTGGGTGGGGGGGTGGGGGGGGGGGGGGGGGGGGAGGAATTCCTTGAAACGATGCCTTTAGAACTGGTCGTGGTGAAGGTTCTAAAGCTGCAGTTCCATAAACACGATTTTGCAAGTGGAGAAATTAAACTCGCTATTACCAGGCTGCAATTCCATTGGCACAATGTACCGCCATGACATTCCCTGCTTTTTCTTTCACAATAAAAAGAAGCAAGAATTTTTTGTTTGTTTGTTTGTTTGTTTGTTTGTTTTTTAATGATGTGATTTTATTCACTGTTTTAGATACCATGCAGAAAACCCAAATGTGCAGCAGAAACTACGGATGGGATCCCACAACACAGTGAAGGAGCTTGTTTTAGACGAGATATTTTGTTTACAAGGCATGCGCCTGAATTGCTTCAAATGCTGAACATGCTAGAAAGGGACTGTGCCCCACCTGCTTTCACAGGCAATAAGTTCGCTAAGAGAAAGGTTTTGCTTGTGAAGCAGGAAAAAAGTTTTGTGCACGGACTTGGCATGCCAGTCATACCATCTCCATGCGTGTGGATTTACATCATGACTTGAAATTGGCCCCAAAAAAGACAAAAATTAATGCAAATTTTACTTTAGCAAATTTCGCTTTGTAATGCACATCTGTGGAATTACAGCTTAAGGGAAGCGGTTGATGCAAAAAATGTGACTGCACTTTAAATTGTTCCTCCTTTTCTTTCTTTCTTTCTTTCTGCGCACACAGGCTGATACTCCTGCGGACACTGCCTGTATAGACAGGCAGTGGAGTTTTGTGTGTATGAGCGTTTTTTTTTTTTTTTTTTTTATCCCGCCATTAAGGCAGCATACTCCATCTTCGGGGGGAAGGTGCATGCTATGTGTAACATGTCATTTACACCAACAGCCAAACTGGCCTTCTCTTCCGAAAGTTGGTGATGGGATTTTATGTTGTGCATGCATTCATACATGGAACCTCGGTTTATAGTCTCATTCGAAGAACTGTATGGGGAATGGAGTCAGAACCAATGTTAACTCTGAGGGGAAAATCCCCCTGTACCGAAATTCGAACCCGCAACCCCAGGATCACGAGTCTGGCACTCTACCAACTGAGCTATTCCGGCCCCCCGGTTCCCCAAAAAGGCTACTTTATGCTTTTGATTATCATTATCTTCAATGGTGGTGACTACAGTTGATGTACCCTTACGTCGACATGGTGTCATCATGACGCCATTCACTTAATGTCCAAGACACTTTGCAGACTTCCATCTGAGAACAATGTGTTCTTAAGAGCCTCAGGCTCATGGGGCATTAATCTCACCATTCAACCAAATCCACAAAATCGCATCAAGTTTCATTCAACCCAAAGAAAACAGAAAGTCCAACTGAAGAAAACAGCACTGTTGAATCGTACACTGGATAGAGGCAAAGGAGCATGGGGGGATTTCATGACCTCACTTTTTATGCACATGAACTGAATTTCTGTGTGTGCGTGTGCATGTGTGCATGCACACATGCATGTGTGTGTGAGTATGTGAATGCGCAGGTGTGTGCGTTTTTTTTCTGAGCGTGTGCATGAGCATGCATGCGCAAGTGCCCGTGTGTGTGTGTGTGTGTGTGTGTGTGTGTGTGTGTGTGTGTCCCCCACCCCGATTCCGTCATTAGAAGAAGTGGGGTAACATCAAAATCCATTCTGGCAAGAATTCACTTCTTAAAATGACAGGCGTGTATTTAAAGAGAAGGGGTCACAAGAAAATCCTCCAGGAAGTGCTTTGTGCATTGTTTGTCGAGAGAAAAGGTTAGTGGGACAAGCAGTCCTCAGCAGTTTCACTCCGTTAGGAGCTCATCAGGTTTGCTCCTAGATCCTGCTTACCTGCTGATGAGAAGCACTTTAACATAAGCAAAAAAGGAAATTCCCAAAGCTGAATAGATCCTGGCACCAAAGACATGCGTCTCTACACACACACACGCACACACACACACACACACACACACACATAGATAGTTAGATATATGTACAGTACATTTTCATATTTTACAGCAGCATACACGAAAAAAGAAAGAGACGATTTATTTCATACCTCATTGCTTTAATTTACTATTCAAATCATAGCCATCACAGTTCTGAGTATACAACCAGTATGCAGTTTGCATTTTACTCATGTCAGCTTCCTTTCACACAATGCTTCACTTTTCATCGATTTAAAAATACCACACTGCATCACTTTTCATGTCTGCATCAAGGAAAACACGCTTCAACCATTTATGAACTTGATCTATATCACATTTATAACAGGTTCAAATCATGCCACCCACCAGGGTCACCTTGAAGCAGATATTTTGACAAAATTGTTTCAAAGCATTTGACTAAACATGAACTCTCTGTTTATCATACTTACATCCTTTTAATTCAAATATCTTTTTTTTTTCTGTCCCTGCTTATGAACTGTACATCACATTCATATCGTTTTCAAGGCACACCATTTTTGACTGCTTATTTAAGAATTTTGGATACATCAAATTTATTGAACTGACAAAGAAGACACTCGCTTTAGCACACACACTTTTTTCCTGCTTGTTTTTTAGACTTTTATGTTACTGCACTAAAGGTGAGTGGTCTGAAACACCGCATACATTCCATCAAGAAAAATCGAGGTTTGAAATGCCCTCTCGGCAGCGCCTGCTGATTGAAAGCGGGGGAGTTTTCCCACTTCTGAGGATGACAATGAACTGTGCAGCTGTCACTGCGACAGTACATACACCTTTTTGACAGGACACACCAGCTGAAAGTCAACGGCCACAGTACATACACCATTTTGACAGGAGCACACCAGCTGAAAGTAAACGGCCACAGTACACATACCATTTTGACAGGAAACACACCAGCTGAAAGCCAACGGGCCACAGTACGTACACCATTTTAAACAGGCGCACACCAACTGAAAGTAAACAGCCACAGTAAACATACCATTTTGACAGGAAACACACCAGCTGAAAGTAAACGGTCACAGTACACATACCATTTTTGACAGGAACACACCAGCTGAAAGTAAACGGGGCAAACTGGAGTTTAGTGAGTCCCGAACTTAGGGACTCGCTGCTGACCTTTAACATGATTTCTGTTGGTCATGTTTCGTCTGCATCAAAGATGGAAAATGGTACCCATTAATGCAACTTATGTTATACCAATGCAAAATGATCAGGCAAGTTGGCATATTGCACTTAATCTGTCCTTAACATCTGAAGGAAATAAGCTCTCTACCAAAGGGATCATATCCAGATGCGGTTTTCACAAGGGGCTTCTCAATTCTAGGATTGATTAATTATCTTATCCCCACAACTCCTTCCCTCTCTTTCCCCCAACCTTATCCCCTTGTGCCTCTTCCTCCCCCCACCCCCTCTCCCTCTCCAACACACTCTCCTCACTCCCCCCCCCCCCCGCACCGAAATCAAACTTGATGTCAGTGATGAATCATAAAAACAAAAAAAATAACCAGCCCTCACTGCAGCTCTAGGAAGGGAGTGTGGTGTCACCATCAGGAAAGTGACAGCCATAGAAGTAAAAATCCTACGCTGAAGTCTTTCCTGTCATACATCTCAAGTTATGTTTGGATGCCAAGTTTGATGCTTCACAATAAAAACCTGGAGTCAAGTGTTCCCATTCACTTATATACTACTACCTTACCTCTGCCTCAGGGGAGGATGTCATGTGCTGACGAAGGCAAATAAAGCCGAAAATTTCTCTTCATTAACAACCATGACAGCTTGTTGTCCTTGTGTATTTTTTTTCTTTCGGATATATATCTATATATGCTAAAATGATGTTTGAAATGTTTGTCTCCAGTTTGCTGCACTAAATCAAAATGTACAGTCAAGTGTTCCTATCACTCACATACTTGCCTAAACAGCTTATGGCTCTCAAGTTTGATGCATAAAATTGACAATCTCTACTGTGCCACATCATTATCATTCTCATCATTTTACTATACAAATTGTGGATATGTTAATACCTGTTATTGTCTGTAGCTGCTTGCAAGATGGTGTAATGGGGAGGGGGAGGGGGTGGAGGGGGGGGGGGGGGGGAAGACAAACAAACAAACAACAACACACAAAACGTAATAGTGATGCACCATATACAATTTTGTATAGAATTCCTCTGTTAAAAAATTTCTTTTTTCTAAAACAATTTTTATTCGCTTTGTCTACACTAGATTTATCTCCCAATAAAAACCAAGGGTCGCTATTCATATGCAGGAGTGGGACTAAGCCAACTAAAAAAAAAAAAAAAAAAAATTTGAAAAAAAAAAAAAGCAAATCAACTGGATGCTAGTGGCAAGCTCCCTCAGAAAGGTTTCAAAACTTGAAATAAAAAAGCATTTGATCTTGTCTATTTCGAGTATGCAAATGTACATACTTCTGTATAGACCAATTAAAAGTAAATATATCATTCATTTACGTATGTGTGTTTAAAAATGGTAATGCAGATGACCATCATGTCACAGAATTTATGACAAAGTGGTTATCTCCAGTACCATATCAGGTCAAATTTCAAAAGCTGTGAGGCCGAGGTCCCACTTCTCAACTATGATAAAAGTCATCATGTTTAGCACGCAGTAACTTAAATAATCAACAATGTTGTTTTTCTAGTGCTGGGTATCCATGTGATACTTTGTTGACTTTAGACAGTGGCTATTCTCCAAGGAAGTTTGCTTCCATGTATACATACAGCACCCGTGTTTAGTTTTGCCTTTCTTCTTTTTCATTCAGTGAGCAAACAGTGCAAAGAGAAACCACTCGGATTTATCTTCCACATACAGACTCCATTCAACTTTTTATGCAACTCACTGCAGATGCACTGTGATAATACCAGCAGCAAGAGATCAGTCAGACAGGACACACTGTGAGAATGACAGCAACAGTCATTCTAAAAACACACTGACTAAATCTCTCCAAGAGAAGAATCCGTCAGTGGTTTCGAGTTCACATTGTATCCCATGTCATTTTACATGAAACCAATCCAGTGACAGCCTGATTCAATCATCTGGAGAGAAAACACCAACACACAAGCCAACAACCATGTTCAAAACATGATGGCGTGAGGCTAGGTCCATCACTGAATTAAAAGCGATAAAACTTGTTTGGACCACCCAAGCGATAAACACACAAATGAGACGACGGAAGAGAACTTGGATCATTCCACCAGCAGAGATGAAAGTGCAAAAAAAAACAATGTTGTTGTTGATGCTAATGTTTCTAAAAATTACATACATAAAGTATTAATACTGTCACATTATTACTTATGGTTATTTCAGTAGTCTGACAAAGATTCTCTCTTTCTTTACCAAGGTCCAGATAGCATGCCCTTTTTCTGTAAATGGCCAGTTCTTCATTGAAGGAGGACAGAAAAAGAAGCCAAGGGACGGGGATCCATGAAAAAAAAAAGAAAAACAGCCAGTGCTAGAGAAATATAAATATTCATCCTGGAAAAAATTTTTAGCAGGTACTATGATACTGGAAACATTCAATACAGAAAAAAAAAAATAGGGCTCACATTGTAGTAGAGAAATACATGAACAGTCATTGAACATACGACCAGAACAGTACCAGAACAGTACAGAAGATTGTCATCATGAGAAAATACAGCCAGTGCTGTGGTAGATAAATTATTCAGTATGAAAAGCACATTGGGTACTGCAGCAGAAAAAAAATAGTATATACCACCTGTTCCACAGTGCATTTCCTGGATTCCTCCATCCCCCTTTTTTTTTTTTGCACCATGTCCCAAACAACAACCTTTGCAACAATACAACAAGTGTGAGCACCTCTGATGTTATACAAAAACATCATAATATTATCTCGTCATCTAAAAACGCACACACAAATCTATCCATAAACAAATAACCATGTATACTATATCTGCATTTTGGGAAACACAATATCACACTCTTAGTTAAAAAAAAAAAAGAAATAAACCCGAAGGGTAAAAAACACCTGTACATGCATTCTAAAACCACAGTGTGCCCCTTCCCTAACACACACACACCCCCACACCACACACACACACACACACACACACAACACATACACACAGCACATCAGGCCGAGCGCGCACGCACACACCACCACACACACACCATATATATATATATATATATATATATATATATATATATTCATACAAAACCATACGTGCCTGCCACTATCAGTATTAGAAGTCTCAGTAAAATTGTCCATGAAAATTACTCTACTAGAAATGGAGTTCAGAAAACAATCATTTGCACTGAATATCCTTAAAAACCCAAAGTCATCCCATGGTGAAAATACCAAATTTCACTTAGATGGCCCCTTTCCCCCCCCCTCTCCCCCCCCCCCCACTTTCCATCACTCCCACCCCTCCAACTAGAACAAGACCATGGCATTATGGACCAGGTATGTCTCGCCTGGGTGAGAAAAACAAGAAGAAGCCCATCATTTTTCTGTTGGTATAGTCATGGACAGAAATCATGGTCATGGACAGAAATCATGAACAAGACTGACTCAGCCCAACATAAAATTTTCTGGCACCTCTGGTGAACTCGTGTCAAGGTCATCAGCGTCAGTGTATTCCTGAGGACTGTCAATGGAGAGGTCATTTTTTGACTGTGGCGATTTTTTTTTTTTTTTTTTTTTTTGCATACGCAGGCTGATACTCCTGCAGACACCCCCTGTATAGGGAATGGAGTTTGTGTGTGTAGAACCGTTTTTTTTTTTTTTTAATATCCCGCCATTAAGGCAGCCATACTCCAACTTCGGGGAA
This sequence comes from Conus betulinus, assembly GCA_016801955.1. Classification (NCBI taxonomy): domain Eukaryota; kingdom Metazoa; phylum Mollusca; class Gastropoda; order Neogastropoda; family Conidae; genus Conus; species Conus betulinus. The sequence continues at coordinate 29,847 of JADBJO010015322.1, forward strand.
GGTGTGCATGTGTCATCCATACCAACCGCTAAACTGGCCTTCTTTTTTCCGAAAGTTAATGATGGGATTTTGACGTGTGTGCGAGATGTTATGCGTGCGTTCACACATGGAACCTCATTTTTACAGTCTCATTTGAAGGACTGCATGGGGAATGGAGTCAGAACCAATGTTTAACTCCTGAGGGAAAAATCCCCCTGTACCGAATGGCCCGGCAGAGATTTGAACTCGCAACCCCAAGATTACGCTCTACCACTGAGCTATTTCCGGCCCCCAGGATCTATCAATGGCATCCTGTCTATGTCAGACCACAGCAGGCAACCTGAACATACCCAAAAATGTCAGCAGCAGTGCAGTGTCTCCTCTTGCAGGTTGTCTCTCAGGGCAACCTGGTTTTGATAGATTCCATTGGACTGCTGGCAATGGGAGGATGAAAGGAGGGCCCTCAATGAGGGTGTGTTGAGGGGAACTGGAAGGGGTAGCATGGGGAGAGAATGGCACAAGAACGACTCGGAAGACAAATAAGAAAAAAATACACCCATTTAGAAATGTACCTTCTTCTGTCACTGAAAATCATGAAGTGTCTCTGATCTGAGTTCCTGAAAGCAGACAATTAGGAAAGGCATGTATGAAAGGCTTGTAGATGTGCTAGTGATCCTGTATATGTGCTTGCGCACACACACACACACACACACACACACACACACACACACACACAAAGTGACTTTGGATCTAAAACACACACACACACACACACACACACAGAACTTTGGATTTAAACAGCAACATATCTGAAATATGCATAGCAGCGCCCACACACACACACACACACACAGCACTCCACAAACACACACAACCTCACCACACACACACACACACACCACAACACACACACACACACACACACACACACACACACACACACAGCGCACTTCTTTCAGACCTAGCATCAACAAATTTCACACAACGTCCATCATGATGAATACTGCTGCCTCTGCCTTACAACATACAGGGAAACAAAGCCGCCACTTCTGGCACCAACACCCACCACAACATCTCACTCACTCCTGCTCCCATCTCTCATTTAAACTTCACCGTCAAATATTTCAAAATCAGTTCACAAGAAGGATTGGTCACGCATGTTTTTTTTCCTGAGTATAGTAATCACACACAGAATACTGACACAACGTTACATTTCCAAATCAGCTGACATAATAACACCTTTTTTGGTTGACTCTGTGTTTATATGCCATTTAAGCAGATTTTCGTAAAGTAGACACAGACCATGTTACTGAATAAAAGTTTTGCTGTGTATTCACTTACTGTTTGTCTCGTATTGAATAAGGGTTTTGGAGATTGCTTAATAGCAGGTGAAATCCGAAATATAACACACTTTGCGTAAGTCATCACATTTGGTCATTTTGTGCTGCAGTGAATCTCCATTAACCCTTACACCACCAGACTTTTTTTTCTGTTCATTTGGATGCCTTAAATAAATGTTAGCGAACGCGAAAAAAAACAAAAAAAAAAAACAAAAAAAAAAACCCATGGGCAAACGAATCACAAGACAAAACATGACGCGTTCGACCTACAATTAGGACAACGAACATGAATGATCAATCACTTATCTTCATTCACTTCAGTGCAAGATAGATGATTCAAATGTACCTTGCACTGAAGTGAATGAAGATAAGTGATTGCTCATTCATTTTCGTTGTCCTAATTGTTTTGTTTCTTGCCTGAAGAAGACCTAAGAGGTCGAAAACACGCCATGTTTTTGTTTTATGATTCGTTTGTCCACATTTTCTTGGGGGGGGGCAGTTTGCTAACATTTATTTAAAATTTGTTTAGATTTCTACCTGCGGTCGTCTCACTTTGCAACTAGATGTTTTTAACTGTGCACAGTGTTTAATTGTCTGTTGGACTATTTTTCCACTTCTTAATTTCCATGAATACAGGAAAAGAAGCTCAATGAATACAATCATCTTAACTTCTTTTACTGATATCATTTTCTCTTAACTGGTTAAGAAAACCAGTCCCCACTTTAAGCCTAAAAGAAGTTAAGATAAAAAAAAAAAAAGAAAACAAGTTTGCATGTTTAAAAACAAAAAGCCATTCTTGACTTGGGAAAATGTCCACAACTGGAACTTTTAAAAAGTACATCTGGCACATCCAGGTGGTGAACTTATCATCATAATTTTGATTCTGACAGACCTTTCGACAGAAGCGCTTGCATGTCCAGTAGAGAGCCGCGTAACGTGTTGGCCAATCGGTCGGAGTCTGTCTCCGGGCAGGATTGAAGGCAGTCACAGCGAAGTTGAGACGGGTGTTCTGCGGGTTGTAGCAGCAGCCGTAGCCGTCAGGACAACGGGTCCAAAGCACATCACCGCATCATGTTTGGCGCCCACCTGCAGGGGACAAAATGTGTGATGCAATAACTTGTGTGATGTAATACAGCGTAAGATCTGTGCAGGTCACATAGCAGGACTGCGACATTCTACAGGACCAGGCATCTACACTTACATGATGTTTAACACCACTCATAAACATACCCACAATGCACCAGAACATAATAGGAGGCTGGAATAGCTCAGTTGGTAGAGCGCCAGACTTGTAATCCTGGTGATCCTGGGGGTTGTGGGTTCGAATCTCCACCGGGCCATTTCGGTACAGGGGGATTTTTCCCTCGGAGTTAACATTGGTTCTGACTCCATTTCCCATACAGTCCTTCGAAAGAGATATAAACCGAGGTTCCATGTGTGAATGCACCTTGCACATACGTAAAATCCCATCACCAACTTTCGGAAGAGAAGGCCATGTTGGCCGTTGGAATGAATGACACGTTACACGTAGCATGCACCCTGTGTGAGAAATAGAAAGAATGAAGGAAGCAAGGATATTGAATGAATGAAATTGAACGATACTGACTGGATGACACAGAAAAACGACTGAATGAAGCGCCAGCTGGCAGCACTTCAGTCGGCACTACCCAGGTAGGCAGCCCATTGTGTAAACGAGCATGGATTATAAAGCGCTTACAGCTTGGTCTCCAGCCAAGAATAGGCACTATATAAGTATTCATAATAATAATAATAATACAATGCAATATGATACATTGCAGAACAATACAATGCAGCCTAATTCCATGCTAACATCACAGACTTGTGTAGGCAAGAAAGTCATGGGTTGGTATCCTTTCAGAGACATCTATCTGTGGGATCGTTCGGCCCCAGCCGGCTCTTACCCACAGTTCAGTGCGCTGCGGGCTCCAATGGAAAAATGGCGCCACCCCCCCCATGCGGTCCAATTTCATCCTTGCAATGGATGCATCTTTCTTTCTAAGTGTTGCTGAAATTTCCGACCACCAAACTGAAAAACTCTCGTCCCTGTTTGACGACTGAAATTTATTATGAAAGATAGAGAGGAATACAGGTCTGACAGAAAGGAGTTTCATAGCATTACCTCCCCATCCTCGCTGATTACAATATATATATATATATATATATATATATATATATATATATATATATATATATATAATATACACACTACCTTTCACTGGCTGCTTTGGGGGTGCTGTTGGATTCTTTTCAAACCCTTGGCGGTCGGAACACCACAGAATTATGGACTGTGGTGTGTCTCTATCTGACGCCAAGAGCACACAGACACAATCAGCTGTGTCTCCCTGATGAGTCCGATCCAGCGGACGAAAGGCCTCGGAGCAGGCGATACATATAGATCTGTCTTCGAGAGGGATTGTGGTAGTTTCCTCATGCAGCTAGTGAAGGGGTTTCATATTTATGATACACATTTTCCCATTTTTACTTCATCTTCATTTTTTTTTTTCCTCTCAATTTCAAATCTTTGCCAAGTCATTATTATAATGATGGAAGAATTGTTAACCTGCACTTGTTTTCCCCCCTACTAATTGTTCAGCATTACATATATATATTATATATATATATATATATATATATATATATATATATATATACACACACACACACACACATATATATATATATATATATATATATATATATATATTTATAAACAACTGCACAATGAAAAAGCAAACAAGCAAGTTGTTCTTTCCAACTTTTCCGCTCTGGGCCTTCCTCAGGGACTTCTTTATTTAGGCACTACTGAAAAATTCAAACAATCCTAAACTCTGCCTTTCTTTGATTATTACGCAGTGAATTACAGATGGCCTTCCACAGGCCCCCAACAGAGAATAAATTGAAATGCTTTGAGAGAGAGAGAGAAGAGAGAGAGAGAGAGAGAGAGAGAGAGTCTTTCTTTGTATATTATATATGTATATGTATGTATATGATAAGCTCCCAGTTTAAGTCTCATCTGCATGACATGGAGATGACTGAAGTTTGTACATTCTTTAACTCTGGCCCCAAACAGACAATAAATTGAAATGCTAGCGCCCAGCCGGAGATCACACAGAGCCAAAGAGCTGAGTGAGAGAGAGAGTAAAACAGTGGCAACAATGGGCGCCGCCATATTTTCTTGTAGAAAAGGAAGTCTCGCGAGAACGTGACTTCCTTCTTCCTGTAAGTTTTACTTCCGTCTGCAAAAAAGTCCGCGAGTCGAAATACGTGCCTTGGTTCTTGAGGTAACGAATTTTAAAGTTTTGAGGTCGAAATGCCGTTTTGCCACCCGTGGCCAAACTTGAGTTTTCTGCCGTTGCTTGATGAGATTTAGTACCCCCGACACTGTGTTTCGTAGGACACACGCTGGGTAATCAAGCTTAGAGTGACCTAGATTTCGACTGGGATGAAGTTCCAGGTATGATGAACAACAATTCGGACTAACACAAGAAGAACTGAAGAAGACACACACACACCCACACACATGTGACATTCTTCACACTTACGATATACACACTACACGCACACAACACACACACATTACACACATTTCGTTACACACACACCACACACACTTTTACTCTTTTACATTTTTTTAATTAGGTAACCATGTTCCAATTACGGAGTTACTACTTACAGTCGGAACGATGTGCTCTCGGTGTAACTAAGGTCAGATACAGCGAGGGGTAACTCCTGAGAGCAAGTCTCAGCGCCGTTGTCTCCTTCGGTAATTGCAATGTGGACCACCTTGATCAGGAGCCGGCTGCCTTACCCACGAGGCCAAATCCAAGCTTTGCCAACCCCTGCTTCCAACATGACACCCCCTTGAGATTGCCACACACACACACACACACACACACACACACACACCTGTAACATGAGGTATGCTTTGAGATTGCCTGTAACATGAGGTACACCTTGAGATTGCACACAACATGAGGTACACCTTGAGATTGCCACACACACATGAGGTACACCTTGAGATTGCCTGTAACATGAGGTATGCTCCAACACATTGCCTGTAACATGAGGTACACCTTGAGATTGCCTGTAACATTAAGTACACCTTGAGATTGCCTGTAACATGGGGTACACCTTGAGATCGCCTGTAACCGAGGCTTCAGTCCCAGCAAATGCCTGTAACATGACCTTCACCTTGAGATTGCCTGTAAACATGAGGCATGCTTTGAGATTGCCTGTAACATGAGGTATGCTTTTGAGATTGCCTGTAACATGAGGTATGCTTGAGATTGCCTGTAACATGAGGTATGCCTTGAGATTGCCTGTAACATGAGGTATGCCTTGAGATTGCCTGTAACATGAGTTATGCTTTGAGATTGCCTGTAACATGAGGTATGCTTTGAGATTGCCTGTAACATGAGGTATGCTTTGAGATTGCCTGTAACATGAGGCATGCTTTGAGATTGCCTGTAACATGAGGTATGCTTTGAGATTGCCTGTAACATGAGGCATGCTTTGAGATTGCCTGTAACATGAGGTATGCCTTGAGATTGCCTGTAACATGAGGTATGCTTTGAGATTGCCTGTAACATGAGGTACACCTTGAGATTGCCTGTAACATGAGGTATGCTTTGAGATTGCCAGTAACATGAGGCACACTTTGAGATTGCCTGTAACACAAAGGTATGCTTTGAGATTGCCTGTAACATGAGGTATGCTTGAGATTGCCTGTAACATGAGGTATGCTTTGAGATTGCCTGTAACATGAGGCATGCTTTGAGATTGCCTGTAACATGAGGCATGCTTTGAGATTGCCTGTAACATGAGGCATGCTTTGAGATTGCCTGTAACATGAGGCATGTTTTTTTACTCTCAGAAACCTGTAACATGAGGTAGGTATGTTTTGAGACTGCCTATCATACCATTTTTGTTTTATCATTCTTATCGTTCAGGTTTGTATTTTTTTGTGTCTCATATTCTTCATGTATTCATCGTCACCATCAAGATAAACACCATCAACGCATTGCAAGAATATTATTCACAGAACACCGTCAATCTTTATCAAGTATTCTCTGTCTCACCTCACCACATTTACATCTGAACGTCGTCTTCTGCTAGAGTATAGCCTGTAGTGTGAATAGTCTTGCTCTCTCTCTCTCTCTCTCTCTCTCTCTCTCTCTCTCTCTTCTCTTTTCTTTTCCATCCCAATTCCTTACTTTCTGGCATCATTCTCATCCCACCCATTCCTGCTGTCCTATACAAAGCCATTCCCAGTGGAGCCTGTTCTGAGCCAGCAAACGCAGGGCACAGTCTACTGCTGGTAACGGCTCATGGATTGCATGCTCTCCTAGATTTCACATTATTGAGACAACAAAGCATACACAGATGTCACAGATTATTGATGATGATGGCTCATGGATTTGTACAAGCCCTCTCCATGTCATGTGTGTCAGTCCTCTCCGTGCCTGCTGGCGCTTGAGGCTATGGCAAGAGATCACCTCCATCTGGCTCTGTCTGCGGCTGCTCTGGGGGCTGTGTTGAGAGTCAGTCAGTCCTTTGTCTTTCAGCTCCCTTTCTATTGTCCTGCGCCAGGTTTCCTTTGGTCGTCCCCGTTTTCTTTTACCTTGGGGGGTCCAGCGCAGGGCTGTTCTGGGGAGTGAGCTGGGTGGCATGCGACAGACATGCCCTAACCATCTCCATCGACGCGCCTGGATGGTGTCCTGTATTGTGGAGACTCCTGTTCTAGTCCTCCTCAGTTCTTCGTTTGAGATGATGTTTCGGCCAGAAGATCCTGAGGATACGTCGCAGACACTTGTTCTGGAACACTTCCAGCTTTTTCTCAATGGCGACGGTCGTCTTCCAGCACTCTGAGCATACAGGAGGATGCTGAGGACATTGCTCTTGAAGAGTCGAATCTTCATTTGGATGCTGAGGACGGTGGATCTCCAGATGGGCCTGAGCATTGCGAAGGCTTGGTTGGCTTTGCTGATTCTGGCGTTGATCTCCTGGTTGCAGTCGCCGTCTGTGGTCATCTTGCTGCCCAGGTATACAAATTCCTGAACATCATCAAGTGGTTTGCCGTTAGCGGTGATGGGGGTTGTTGTTTGTGGCATTTTTTCTCATGACCTGTGTCTTCCTCTCGTTGACCTTTAGCCGAATGGTGCCGGCTATCTCGCTGAGGCTTTCTGTCTCCTGCTGGGTGTACTGATGTTTGTGTGACAGCAGTCCCAGGTCGTCGTGTAGTCAATGTCCTCCAAGACTGAGGTCAATGTCCACCGGATTCCCCGTTGCTTTCCCTGGATGACGTTTCGCATCAACCGGTCGATGGCCAGGGAGAAGAGGATCGGTGAAAGTATGCAGCCCTTGTTTCACTCCAGTGTCCACCTTGAACGGTTCTGTCAGCTGGTTGTTGTGGATGATGCAACACTCAAAGCTCTCATACAGGGACTGGATGATGTTGACCAGTTTCTGGGGAATGCCGTAGTGTCGCAGGATCTTCCAGAGAGAAGCGTGGTGCACACTGTCAAAGGCTTTCTCGAAATCGATGAAAACCACGTAAAGTGGGCTATTCCATTCATGGGACTGCTCGAGGACAACAAGCCCTCCATACTTTTCTCATTATTGAGACAACAAAAAGCATATATAGATATCACAGCCTACTGATGGTAATAGCTCATGGATTACAAGCCCTCCTATTTATTTCTCATTATTGAGACAACAAAGCACATACAGACGTCACAGCCTACTGATGGTATATAATGGGCTCATGGATTACAAGCCCTAAATCTTTTATCATTGAGACAACAAAGTATATGTAAATGTCTTTGTATTGCTCTGGAATCATTCGCAGGACGGCATGTTTCTGTCTGATGGTGGTTCTGGTGGGTGGGGTGGTATGTTGCAGGACACAGTGGGTGGGAACTGGAAGGCACTGTGCTCCTGATGAGTTAGTGTTGGAAGACAGTCTGTGTGACTTGACTTTTAGCCTGGAGAGTGAATCAGCTACAATGATCTTCCCGTGCTGTGTCTCTCCTCTGATGGGTGACCTTGTGATGGTCAACATGGGATTAACAGCTCTCTCCGGACTGCCAGTCCTGATCATGCAGTTGGGGCAAGCTCTATGTGGCTGTGTACTGATCAGCCAGAATGAACGATGTGGGGAAACAGGCCGCCAACATGTCACAGAAGATGAGGCAGCCAGAAAGAAGAACAAGACAAAACAATATAAAATGAAAACAAGAAAAAAAAGAAAACACACACACACACACACACACACACACACACACACACACACACACACACACACACACACACACACACACACAGAATCATTCTCCTTTCCCATAGAAGTCAGTTTCCACAACTGAATCAATATTCCTCGAAAAACTTGTCATGCATCTGTGTTGTAGGAGTGTTTGCATCTAACTGTGTAAGACTGATTTACAGTGAACACTTCAGGCTTGCATGAAATTAACTTTAACGAACACATATAAATATGTTATCATTATAGTTATTATCATGTTAATTATCATATTGACAGTAATAATCCCATCTATATGATGATGTCCCAAGCAGATGACAGTAATGGCTGACAAATAAGATCATCATACCAGGCATCGTGGCGAAGTGGTTAGTGTCGCGGACTCCCAGATGGGAGGTCATGGGTTTGAATCCCATCAGTCATGCGGGTTTTTCTGCCCCCCAACCGGCTCCTACCCAGAGTTGAGTTTGCTTCAGACTCAGTTTGGGAAGACTGGGACCACACAGTCGAGTTTCATCCACTTAATGGATGTGTTTCTGAGTGTTGCTCAAATTTCCTGACCAACACTGCAGGTGCCTGTATCTCTCTCGGGCCTGTCTGATGCCAGAATATATTATGAAAGGAAGCGTAGAGTACAGCCCTGTCATGTAGTCTCAGACCAAAATGGAAATCCGTAGCATCATCTTAATCATCTTCATTCTCATCAACCAGCATAAACAAAATGTCTCAAATTCTGTGGCCCCTTCATGCGATGCTCTCATTGTGACCTCAATTTTGATGTCCTCTCCACCTTTGTGGCTTTGGCTTGGTTCCGTCGGGGTCACCAGCATCGGCAGGCCCATGGGGGCTGTCGTTGGATGGATGGGGGTGGCGCCCTCCGGAGGGAGAGCTCACTCACGCCAGCTTTGCGACTAAGCAATTATTGTCATCAGTAGGGGGCTTAGTAGGTGGAGTCCTGCATATGTTAGATCAGAACAGGTGCCACTGACTGAACACCAGTGAAGTGACTCGGCAGCAGTGCAGTGTCTCCTCCAATGGGTTGCCTCATGACGACTTGACATTGACTGCTCCCTGTGGACTGCCAGTGCCGGGGCTACGGCAGGGCCGACCGGGCTGTGGCTGTGGAGGGGGTGTCGGAATGAGTGGCATGGGTGCACTGCCTCTGAGGTGCGCGCGCGCTGAGGTTGGGACAGCAAAATGAACGCCACTCTCCACTCACTCATCTGTGTGTATTTCCGGTGTGCTTTCACAGACTGGCGAAGCAGCGCCACCTTGGACTTTTCCAGCACTGACTTGTCTTCCATTGCCTGGCAAAATGCCAGTGAATCCACGGAACAGGAGCGAATGGTGTCCGTACGACCAAGCTGGAAGCGTCGCAATGAGCTGCTGTTTCATATGTTGCGCATGGTCGCTTATATAACCTGCACATGATGAAGATATACACAAGAATGAACCAACTATGCTTAGTGATAGTCCTCCTTCTTCTTCTGCATATGCAGGATGATACTCCTGCGGACACTCCCTATTTAGACAGGCAAGGATTAATCCCATCTGTCCAACAAAGGGAGTGGAGTTTTGTGTGTATGACCGTTTTTTTTATCCCGCCATTAAGGCAGCCACACTCCATCTTCATGGAAGGTGCATACTACGTGTAACGTGTCATCCATACCAACGGCTAAACCGGCCCTTCTCTTCCAAAAGTTGGTGATAGGATTTTTTGTGTGTGCAAGATGTTATGCGTGCGTTCACACACAGAACCTCAGCTTATAGTCTCATTCGAAAGAACTGTATGGGAAATGGAGTCAGAACCAATGTTTAACTCCTAGGGAAAAATCCCCTTGTACCGAAACGGCCCAGCAGAGATTCGAACCCGCAACCCTTGGATTATGTGTCCGGCGCTCTACCAACTGAGCTATTCCGGCCCTGTGATAGTCATTAAAAAAAAAAAGGAACATCATGTTAACAGTACTCACTAATAAAACAGGGATATTATGTTAACAGTACTACTATAACAGGGATTTAATGTTAACAGTACTCACTAATAAAACAGGGATAATATGTTAAAAGTACTCACTAAAAAAACATGGATATTGTGTTATTCAACTGTTTCTCTGTTAGCAATAAAGCTTACTTATACTTATTGTTAAGAGACCAGCCAACAAAGAAATACCTGTAGTAGGCTAGCTGCTGCAGCGCCATCTGGATAAAGCCATCTGGACTGAGGTGGCAGCGCTTGATGAAATCCTTCCCAAAATCGTCAAACATAAACACCGTGATTTGCAAGTTGTCTACAGCCCTGAATGAGATAAAAAAACAGCAAAGCCAAAATTAAAAAAAAAAAAAAAAAAAAAAAAAAAACTGTGCTGTAGTAAAACAAATTACCGTTTTCAGCGATTCAAAGCAGAAATAAATTTGAAATTCAGGTACAGTCTAGTCAACGAAAATATTGCATATCCATAATTCTGTGCCACAACAGAACTTCTTCTTTGTTCGTATTCTGTATCCAGTGAGACTGTAACTGGGAAAGGGAATAGAACCAACCATAGAATACACACACACACACACACACACACACACACACACACTGAGCAACATATATTTCAATCTACATACCACTCTGGTACAAAAGATGTATCCTCTCGATTTCCCAGGCGGAAGTTTGAGGAGCGAAGAGGGAGGGAACAGAAAGGAGAAGAAGTATGAATGAGATGTAATTGTCTAGTCTACATTTCAAACTTGGGATATAACATTCACAAAGACGCATTCCATCCAATACTCAAATGTACATCACACATGCTTGTTTATGAGCATGGCATATTTATGAACATGCCCAATCCCCCCCCCCCCCTCTCTCTCACACACACACACACACACACACACACACACACACACACACACACACACACTCACACACACACACACTGAGCAAATATCCTATATTTCGATCTACATGGCACTCTGGTACAAAGAACGTATCCCTCAATTTCCCAGATTAAAATCCATTTCATCCAGAGTCAAGGGGCATCAAAAATCAAGGCGCAAGATTTTTGTCTGACATGAATCAGTCTTTCGTTCATATGATCAACACAGATCTCGCAACAAAAAGCAAAAGTACAAAATATCTGTAAATTACAACAACAGCAACAACAAAAGTACAATCTCTTTAATAATGAGATCCCCTGAACATGTGTGATTAATTAGGGTCAAAGTGGAGTGGAATGAACAAGTGTCTCCAGCTCTGCCCAGCCATTCTTGAATTCTGCTACGGAACAGCGTTGACATGGAAGAGGAAAGTGCTAGCAGGTGAGGTGTAAGCTGGCCAATGCAGTTAGCGGCCCAACTTCTTCTTCTGCGTACGCTGGCTGATACTCCTACAGACACTCCCTGTATAGACAGGCAAGTATCAATCCCACCTGCCCAACAAAGGGAGTGGAGTTTTGTGTGCATGACCGTTCTTTTTATCCCGCCATTAAGGCAGCCATACTCCATCTTCAGGGAAGGTGCATGCTATGCGTAACGTGTCATCCATACCAATGGCCAAACTGGCCTTCTCTTCCGAAAGTTGGTGACGGGATTTTATGTGTGTGCAAGATGTTATGCGTGCGTTCACACATGGAACCTTGGTTTAGAGTCTCATTTGAAGGACTGTATGGGAAATGGAGTCAGAACCAATGTTAACTCTGAGGGAAAAATCCCCCTGTACCGAAACAGCCCTTCGGAGATTCAAACCCACAACCCTTGGATTATGAGTCGACCAAATGAGCTATTGTGGCCCCCGGTTGCCAACTGATAGTGCAATAAATAAAACACATTATAGTACACAGCACCCAGATCAGCATTTGAGTAACAGCTAGGCTCTTGTACTCAGATGATGGTACTTCATGCTTGCTCATGCATACAGCTACTGTATCCGAACACATAGGGTTTTGTAGACTAAACTCCCCTCCCCTCCAACCTCCCTCCCTCTTCTGCCTTCTTCCCCCTTTCTCTGTCTCCATTCTCCTTCCCATTCTTTCACCCACAGCACATATGCAACCATACAATACACAAGCAGAAACCTCTCCCTCCTCCTCCTCAATCAATCGTACATTTCTTGGGTCTCTTCCCCCTCCTCCAATCTTTACATGCTTGCTGCAGTCTGTATGCAAACCTCACTTTTTCAGCTCTTGTTCTGCATGCTGTAGAGCGTCTGAGGCCTTGGGGGTCAGTGCAAGGTGAAGGCCACGTGGCGGGGAGATGCTGGTTGTGACTGGCTGATCCCCTCTTTCCCTGGGTTCTTTGCTGACAGATTCACAAGCACGTTATCGATGGGGAAGCTTGCAATCACACACACACACACATGCATGCATGCATGCACACACATGCACATGCACGCACACACACAGACACACACACACACAAATACACACTAATGTCACCCAAAGCAAAGTCATTAAATCTAAATAACACATACATCTCTAAACACACATGCATGCACACACACACACATACGCATACATTCTCAAATGCATGCCTGTGCATGCACATACCCTCACTCACACACACACACACACACACACACACACACACACACACACGCACACGGAAGTGCAAAAGTACTCAAATGCATATTTATGTATGTGCATGCTCACATGTGTGCGCCTGCACGCGCGTGCACTCACACACACACACACACACACACACACACACACACACACACACACACACACACACATCCACACTCACAGAGCATGTCTATAACAGTCATTTTCTTCTCTCTCACTCACACAAAGTCCAGGACATGGTCCATGAGAGAGGCGACAGGAGGACCTTCGGCCGTGGTGTGTTCGTAGTTCAAACCACAAGCTCCGTCAGGTCCAATCATAATCTGCAAACAGGCCACACAGACTCTGTGCAACATCAGCTCAGTCCATGTCCATGTCGGTGACTGCACGCATCGTCACATCAACGCTTGCCTTCTGATGCGCCTTTAACAATCTGCAGTTTTTTTGGGGGGTGACCTTCTGTGTTCAAAACTTACAAGTTAAACTTTACAGGTGAGTGAATTGCCGGTTTGATGACACTTTACAGGTGAGTAAACTGCTGGTTTGATAAATCTTTAACCAGCAATCCACTCACCTGTAAAGTTTCACCAAACCAGCAGTCCACTCACCTGTAAAGTTTCATCAAACCAGCAATTCACTCATGTGTAAAGTTTTTTATCAAAGCGGCAATTCACTCACCTGTAAAGTTTTATCAGACCAGCAATTCACTCACCAGTAGTAAAGTTCCATCAAACTAGCAATCCACTCACCTGTAAAGTTTCATCAAATCAGCCATTCACTCACCTGTAAAGTTTCATCACTCACCTGTAAAGTTTCATCACTCACCTGTAAAGTTTCATCACTCACCTGTAAAGTTTTCATCAAATCAGCAATTCACTCACCTGTAAAGTTTCATCACTCACCTGTAAAGTTTCATCACTCATCTGTAAAGTTTTTCATCAAACCAGCAATTCACTCACCTGTAAAGTTCCATCAAACCAGCAAATTCACTCACCTGTAAAGTTTTATCAAACCGGCAAATTCACTCATCTGTAAAGTTCCATCAAACCGGTAAATTCACTCACCCTGTAAAGTTCCATCAAACCGGCAAATTCACTCACCTGTAAAGTTTTATCAAACTGGCAATGCGGGCGCGTGTCGTGGGCACCTCTTCTTCATGGTAATC
>JADBJO010015323.1:0-22500 GCA_016801955.1 Conus betulinus
TCTCCTGTGATATCAACAGAAAGTATCCTGTAATATCAATAGAAAGGATCTCCTGTGATATCAAATAAAAAATCTCTTGTAATATCAATGTTAAGTATCTCCTGTGTAATATCAGTGTAAAGTACTGTAAAGTACTTCTGTAATATCACGTATCTCCCGTAAATATCAATGGTTACGTATCTCCTGTAATATCAGTGTAAAGTACTGTAAAGTACTCCTGTAATATCAAGTATCTCCCGTTATATCAATGTTACGTATCTCCTGTAATATCAGTGTAAAGTACTCCTGTAATATCAAGTATCTCCTGTAATATCAATGTACGTATCTCCTGTAATATCAGTGTAAAGTACTGTAAGTACTCACGTAATATCAATATCTCCTGTAATATCAATGTAAAGTACCTCCTGTCATGTCTATATAAAGTATCTCCTGTAATATCTATATAGAAGTACCCTCCTGTCATACAGATATAAAGTTTCTCCAGTAATATCTATATAAGTATCTCCTGTGACATCATATAGGTTAAGATTAAGATAAGATTAAAATTATAGTCCCGTCAACAGCAGAGGTTATCTCAGGACTGTCACCACGTTCCAAACTACCACGTATATATGTTAAAAAAGGATTAAAAGCAAAACCTCTCCCAACCCATTAAAAACAGATTAAAAGAACCTATCCTAGCTTAAAAACCAACACGTTGAAATAAGATAAGACATCAATATAGGGTATCTCCCACAATATCAATATAAAGTATCTCCTGTAATATCAATATAAAGCATTTCCAGTAATATGATAAATACAGAGTATCACTGAACTAGAGTGTAGAATATGTATGCCTCTACATTGCTATATTTTACACTCTTTTTCAGTGATACTTCATATTTAACTATTTACAGGATTTTGCAGAAGACGGACCTTTTCTTCAGAGTGCACTTTCTCTTTCGAAAATTAACAGAGGTTTGCTGTATTCAGAGATCTTACTCAAATTACCAGAGCTAAGAACCACCATGCCTCAGTGACTGTCAAAAGGGTGACCACTCGGAAACACTGGGAACTGATGGCATGGTTCTCAAAGCCTGACTTGAGCTTTGGATCACAGCTCTGGATTTTGGTCAGGGATTTGCCTAGTAGATTTGTAAATGGACCTGTCCTACTGCACTAACCTTCTTTGGGGAACAAACCGAAAACTGGGACAACCATAGTTCATGAAGATCTGCGTACATAACTGTTCATTTTTTTCCTTTGTTTTTCAACACCAAACTTGTCATTCAGTTCCACCAACGTCTTATCTGAATGGCCAGTCCCTCCTCCATGTGCTGGACACTGGCATCAACTGAAGCCTCATCCAAGTTTTCTTTCGCGCACCACATTCCGAAAACTACATGTCCCTGTCAGTTGTTTCCCTTTCAATCTGTGACTTGCAACAGGCATTTGCTATTAGAATTTCCAGATGCCAAAAAAGCACTCATGTTTCTGGCAAAGGGAAACTTGATTCCTGGTGTCAAGAGAATGTGCAGACCAGGACAGACTTTTTGTTCCCCAAACACACAGTAGCAAAAGTAGATTTCCAATCCGACCAGGTCCATTTTATAAGAATGTATTTCCGTCTGCAAATGGAAAAGTTTAAAACCCATGAATAAAGAATTTCTGTTCCCCTTTGTTACTAATCAGTTTTGAAAATTTCGTTGGCTGCACAGCATAACATTCTTCTGAAGTTTTTTTTTTTTTTTCTTTTTCATTTTTTAAAACTTTTAACACTTTGGACAGAAACATCCGTACACTGAAACACAACATAATTACAGCTTAATCAACACAAATGCAAAGACTATGGTGTATACCATTTCATTTCTGTACTAACATCATCTTGTGCATTCACGTAACCAGGGCCCAGACCCTCCCAATACAAATATGTCTCAAAAGAATTTAAGTATGTAACGAAGCTGGTGCTGACACCAAACAGCACCCCTCGCACAAACACAGGCAAAAGAGGCGAGTTAAAGCACTGGCACCCTGGACAAAGGAGAGTACCTGTGGGTTGGCATTGCCCTGTAGAGTGCTGGCGTTGTCCAGCATAGTCTGCTGCACCAGCTGCCCTGTGTTGGTCAGTCCCCACACCTGCACACACGTCATCAACACACACAGGTGCTAACAGCTGTTTGTTTGCACACACGTCATTAACACACAGGTGCTAACAGCTGTTGTTTGCACACACGTCATTAACACACAGGTGCTAACAGCTGTTGTTTGCACACACGTCATAACACACACGGTGCTAACAGCTGTTGTTGTTTGCACACACGTCATCAACAAACACACAGGTGCTAACAGCTGTTGTTTGCATACACGTCATTAACACACAGGTGCTAACAGCTGTTGTTTTGCACGCACACATCATCAACACACAGGTGCTAACAGCTGTTGTTTTTGCACACACATTAACACACAGGTGCTAACAGTGTTGTTTGCACGCACATCATTAACACACAGGTGCTAACAGCTGTTGTTCACAGAGGAAGGAACGGAAGAAACATGAAAAGAATGAATAAAAAGACAGATTAAGAGAGAGAGACAGACATACAGCCAGAGACAGACTGACAGACAGACAGACAGAGACACTGAGACATCATATCTAGGACATACAGAGGAAGCTTTGGGCTCATGAGGAGAGGGCATATCTAGGATATAGAGATATCAAAGAGACAGAGAGAGAGAGAGAGAGGGAGAGAGTGAGAGAGAGAGGGAGAGAGAGAGAGAGACAGAGAGAGCGAGCAACACTGAGAGAGAGAGAGAGAGAGACCCACAGACAGACACTGATGCGGCAGAAAGAGAATTCAGAACATACAGGCAGTCAGCTGGGACAGAGAGCAAAAGACAGACACATGAACAGAGAGAGACAGAGACCGTAAATGAAAGTGTTAATAGGTTATAACCATGGTTTGTAATTCAACAGTCAGCAGTTTGTAAAAGCTGCAGCTCAAGCTTCTTATATGCTTCTTTGAAGGTTCAAACAATCAAACATTACTTTGTCAGCATTGTCTGTAATGTAAGCTGGGCTGTCATGCCCTGATCTATAATTCACTCATCAACCATTGCACAATATCATCATTTTCACTTTTTTTCCAGATTTGCTCTATGTTATATGATAACATGTGTCTATTGTTGAAGCGTGTTATGTTGAAAATGGTATTTATACATTTCTGAAAACAAAAGGCCAAAGATTAAAAGCAAAAAAAAAAAAAAAAATGAGATATAGAGAATCAGTGTTTAACCCACTGCCTACTGCATCAACCGATATCGACTGTGAGATTTCCTCTTTCTGAATACCGCATTGACCGATATCGACTGCGAGATTTCCTCTTTCTGAATACTGCATCGACCGATATCGACCGTGAGATTTCCTCTTTCTGAATACTGCATCGACCGATATCGACTGCGAGATTTCCTCTTTCTGAATACTGCATCGACCGATATCGACCGTGAGATTTCCTCTTTCTGAATACTGCATCGACCGATATCGACCGTTGAGATTTTCCTCTTTCTGAATACTGCATCGACCGATATCGACTGTGAGATTTCCTCTTTCTGAATACTGCATCGACCGATATCGACTGTGAGATTTTCCTCTTTCTGAATACTGCATCAACCGATATCGACTGTGAGATTTCCTCTTTCTGAATACATACTGCATCAACCGATATCGACCGTGAGATTTCCTCTTTCTGAATACCGCATCGACCGAAATTGACTGCAGAATACTAGGTCAATGACTTTCACTTTCACCATTGCATATCCCATAATGCAATCGTGACAGAAGAGTCTTCCGGTAGGGCTGTTTCTGGACGCCATTTTGTTTTTTGCTGCAGTGATTTTTCGAAGTTTTTGGTTTTTTTTTTTTTTTTTCGCGAAGATTTTTTGGGAAAATGGTGGACCAAGTAAAATATACAACTTGTAGAATTCATTTTCTGATGCCATAGCGATGAAGAAAGCATACTTGAGGGCTAAAATCGTGAAGAAGATTTGAAGCAAGACAATTTGGATGTCGATCTTGACCCGTTTATATATAAAGATCGACCGCTGACTGATTTTGGAGCCGGAATCAATGATTTGGGGTGATGATAATGACAATGTCGAATTGCCCATTGCTGCCCAGCCCCCCTCAAAAAGAAAATTCGAGAAACAGAAGTTACTAGAGATTCTTTAATTGTTGACTAGGGTGGTAGGCTAGAAGAAGTGAAGCCCCCATAAACTTTCGCTTGTTTTGACAGCCAAGAAATCAGTCAGTCCCATGATTTGCCTGTGGGCGCGTCACCTTCAGTCTTTTGATTTCAGAGGAATTTTGGCAGACATTGAACAAGAAACAAATTTATTTGCTGCATAAAAGCAAGCAGAAAAGGATAAAGATAAACTCTGGCCTAAATTAATAACTGCCTTGTTTATCAAAAACCAAAGAGATGGACAAGAGGTACATCATCACCACAGTGTGTGTGTTGTGTGTGTGTGTGTGTGTGTGTGTGTGTGTGGTGTGTGTGTGTGTGTGTGTGTTGTGGGGGGGGGGGGGTGGTCGATTGCTCAGTGCACTTGTGCAAAAGCACATATTGGCTGAATTCCATCACAATTCAATGTCCAGTATTCAGTAATCTGTTGTTGTTATTTTTTTTCCCCTCAGTAGTTAGAGGGCAAATCTTCTTGTATGCAATGCCTTCCGTTTACAAAATTGTTGAAGTTGTTTTTTTTTTTTCCCCCTTCACAACAAAAGATGATTCTTTTGTGTGCAAGCCATATAGAACTACTTTATTTTGTTCCTGAAGGTTTCAGTACTTTGTTTAGACTTGGAAAATCACTAAGTGCTCCTAATCCATGACATTCTGTTGGTTCAGTGAATTTAGGGAAAATTGTTTCAGCACTGAGAACACTGAAGTAAAGTTGGTCTGTTCGTTTTTTTTTTTCCCCCCTCGTGTATCAGTTCACTACATATGGGAAAAAATGTCTGTTTTGGATGGAGTGATGTCTTTGAAATTTTTCATTAATTTTATAGAACAGATAAGTAAAAGCTATTTTCTGTATTGAGGTTTTCTTTATGGCAAGTATGTATGTGTTGCGGAGTTACCTCACTTGGCATAGTATTCTCATAGTCATGTAGCACAAAGTCATGTGGTAGGCAGAGGGTTAAGACAGTTGTGTACCTGTGGATGCAGGCCGGCAGCCATTGCCTGCAGCAAAGCGGGGTTTGGCCAGCATGTTCTGCGAGGAGATAATCTGGCCTGTGTTCGTCACCAGCTGGGGCTGAGTCAGTCGAATCGGAGACTGCGAGTTCACCAGCTGGGGCTGAGCCTGTATGGGCATGGCTATTGACTGCCCTTTGGACTGGTGTCAGAAAGGAACCAGGAAAGTTCACGAGTCAGAGTGGAGTAAAGCCTCATGACAAGACATGGTTCGTACCTGATACACATGGAAATTCCCAGACAGACATTCCCCATGATGATTCTATTCCCAATGATTCCTTCTCTATAAAATTTTTTTTTTTTCCCAAAACATTTCTCGCTGTCCGTACTACTTTCGGATCCTAATTCACTTATATTTCTATGTATTCAGATTCCTTCACTTTGAAACCTTGTTCTCTGCGAATGTTTAGCTCTCTGTGTCTATACTACATTTACACCCTTATTAAGATCCCTTTCTTTAAAAACTAAACAATCTCCTCTGTCCATACTACAAGACTCCTTCCTCTTAACACATCTCTTTTCCAAGCACATTTTCCTCTATTTGTACTGCATTTATGTCCTAATCAAATTTGTTCCTTTTAACCTGTTGACTACCTAACTATGTATTACATATGTGGCAGTTTTGGTTTCACCATTTGCCTCTACATGTATCTCACTAACTAACCACCTTCGTCACAAAATTTCTCAGCAAATAAAAGACGGACTGTTTCTAACACACTCTCAGTCAGCTAGCTGATCCATTAACATCAAATATGCATTATTTGTTGTTGTCTCGTTCGTCATTTTCTTCAAATGCATTCCCCATCTCCTCCACAAAGGTGGCAGTACATCGCAGGTCCTCCAGTCCTCCGTAGAGCTTTCCAGGTCACTGGTATTGGGTCGGGCCACTTTTTCTCTCGAGCGCTTGGTGGAGCAGGCAGGACTGCAGCAGATTTTCTGTTGTCTGGACTGCCTGTTCTGCAGGGGCACTGCTCTGTGTTGCCGATGCAGAGTTTAAAGAATAGGTGGTGTTTTCAGGCAGTTGTGGCCTGTCCTGAGCCTGAAGATGACTACCTGCTCTCGTCGTCAGTAAGCAGGTAGTACGGGTCTGCTCTGTTGTGGCGAGGATGCTGCTGCTTCCACTGTTCTGCAGCTTTGCCTTAATGATGGTCCTGGATTCAGGGTAGCTGGTAGATCTGTCCATCTGCTCCTTCGTATGCCCTCCTTTGCCAGGGACTCAGCAGTCTCATTGCCAAGCATGTTGCAATGGGACGGAATCCACTGTAGTGTGACTGTGTGACTTGTGTAGAGGGAGGCGAGAGATGAGGACAGATCACTGAGCTCTGGATCTCTGTTGGACTGAAGTTCACGACTACTGAGACCCTATGGCTGTGCGAAGGAATCCTGTTGACTGTGGAGTCCTAGCCTTCCCTTGTCAATGTTGGTCAAACACTGGCCGAGTCAGTGGCTGTCTGATCGTAGCTTTTACAATGTTTGCACACACCAGGTGGGCGGGCAGGTTCTAACTGCTTTTCCCTTAGAGCCAAGCCCACTCACAGATATCTGAATGGTCTGCGGAAGTTCCATCCTCGACCAGCTCATGATGAGTAGGATTGATATGTGGTCACTTCCCATGGGGAGGGGTTTTTCCTCTAACTTCAGTCCATACAACATGTGGACTGGCTTTGTTTTTTGTGTTTTTTTTTTTGCTGTCTGACAGCTGTTACTAAACTTCACAGCAGAAGGCATCAAATAGAAATCCAGCTTTTGTTATGTATGACATCAAAGGGGCAACAACTCTCCATCAGTCTGGGGTTAAAAATTACTTTCCCAGAATATAAATTTAGAGCGTAACTATGATTTCTTCCTTTTAAGAACTGGTTTCTAATGGACTGACACCCCCTGACATGGTCCTTTGCAGTCAGGTGACATATCAGCTGCATGAATGGAATTCAATTATATCCTAGAACTTTTTTTCTCCCATTTCGATGATTTAATTCCCTAAACAGATTTATTCCCATAAAAACTTCTTTCTCAAGAACATTTTACTCCATCTATATTGATTCCTCTGCCCTTACTGATTCATCTGCCTGTACTAATTCCTTTACCCTTATCGATTTTTTTTTTCTTCCAGGAACATTTTCATCTGACTCTAATTTCTTCAAATATAAAAAATACATAAATATAATGAAATTAAAAAAAAAAAAAAAAAAAAAAAAAAAATTTGAGAGCATTTTCTTCTGTCCACACTTCTTTTACATCCTAAGTGAAATTTCTTTTCCTTTTCAAACTTGTTTCCCTGGAATATGTTTCTCTGTTTCATCAATTTACTTGCAAATGATGATTCATCTCTTTGAACATTTCCCTCTGAACAACATCAGTTCCTTCCCTTTGAAAGCGCGATTTCCCTGAACATTACCCTCAGAGGGCCTGGCTAGTACACACCAACTGAGCTGTATATTGTGCTTGACTTTTTAACAAAGAATTTCCTATCTAATACTTCTTTTAATTCTCAACAATTTTTAAGCCTTTTTTTTTGCATTTTTCATTTTAGCAATAGCTGTGGAACAATATCTAAAGTTTCAAAACATTTTTTTCTTGTATGTTTTAGGTTTGCTGTTTTTAGATGTGGTAATCAAAAAAACCCAAAAAACTTCAATCACTGGTCATTAAAATATTTTGAACACAGAACTGTACTGACTTAAAGAGAATCTATCCCTGGTTCCCACGTTTAAAGGGTAAGGCTATCTCAACTTCATAAAATCTGAGCTTAGAATCTCTTGGTGCCAGCTGCCCGACACAAAGGTATTTACTTGCCCATACATCCAATCGATTAGGTAATTTGTTTCGATGTCAAAACTGATGAGTATTCACACACATTTTGGTAAAGACAACAAGTTTTGGATCATTTCTTTTGACAGTCCAATGCATTCTTTTTTTCTTTCTTCTCTTTTTGTTCAAAGTGATTTCCCTGCTTGTAATTATGCACAACATGAGACCAAGATCTATCACCTGCCTGGAAAGAATGAAACACAATACATCATCCACTGAAAAGAACTGGCACGCATTTCTTCTTGACAATCAAACAACAACAAAGAAAAAAAATCCCCTTTATGAACCCCATAATTTATTGAAAATATCTTATTGAAACCAAGCTAAATACCAAGCACTGAATTTCATTAGGGCAGTCCGCTGGTATGGACAGAGACACGCAGACAGACACTGAACGCTGTGAACTCACCTGTGTGTTAAATGTTGGTGCCACATTCCCAGCTTGAGAGAACACAGTAGCTGTGACAAAGAAATGAAACACAGTGATCTAGACAAATTGTTAATCATTTTAATAAATGTTGCTCCCCATCTGTTACCTGTATCAAACAGGCATATGACACAGAATCGGACACTGTCTTTTTCCTTTACATTTCAAATCTATCATTGGGAAAGGAGGGTGAGCAAATACAGCAGCAAAAAAAAAAAAAAAAACAAAAAAAAAACCCCAACTTTTCTCTAATTAATATCATTAGATTGTGACAGTTCGTCTTTAACCTCTCGTACTCTATTACTTGCTTTTTAGACACATGTGTTTGTATTTTGCCTTTAAATTAGTTGCTGTCAGGAAGTGCTTTTTTTTTCCACCTTTATCTTTGTCTTCAAACATATGCAAATCAACAGAAACAAGAAACTCTATTCCCCACTAATGCCTCACCTACCTGTTTCTTCTAGTTCTAATGCCTCATCTGTTTTTTCTACTTCCACTGCCACACTTTCCGTTTTTTCTAGTTCAAACACCTCACCTATCTGTTTTTTTCTAGATCTAATGCCTCACCTATCTGTTTTTCTAGTTCTGATGCCTCAACTATTTGTTTTTTTTTCCAGTTCAAATGCCTCACCCATCTGTTTTTCTAGTTCTGATGCCTCACCTATCTGTTTTTCCAGTTCTAATGCCTCACCTATCTGTTTTTTTCTAGTTCCGATGCCTCACCTTCCGTTTTTCTAGTTCAAACACCTCACCTATCTGTTTTTCTAGTTCAAGCACCTCACCTATATGTTTTTTCTAGTTCTGATGCCTCACTTATCTGTTTTTTTCCAGTTCTAATGCCTCACCTATCTTTTCCAGTTCTTTTTTTCCAATTCTAATGCCTCACCTATCTGTTTTTTCCAGTTCTAATGCCTCACCTATCTGTTTTTCCAATCCTAATGCCTCACCCATCTGTCTTTCCAGTTCTAATGCCTCACCTATCTGTTTTTCTAGTTCTGATGCCTTACCTATCTGTTTTTTCTAGTTTCAAACACCTCAACTATCTGTTTTTCTAGTTCTGATGCCTCACCTATCTGTTTTTCCAGTTCTAATGCCTCACCTATCTGTTTTGCCTAGTTCTGATGCCTCGCCTACCTGTTTTTTCTAGTTCTAAGCCTCACCTATCTGTTTTTTCGAGCTCTAATGCCTCACCTATTTGCCCCAGCATCAGAGGAGCCCCGCTCTGCTGCGGCAGCATCGCCGTTTTCCCAGCCACCAGTGCAGGTGCAGCAGTCGCGGTTCCCGCCTGACCCTGACTCTGTCCCGCTTGAGCTCCTGCCTGACCTTGACCTGGCTGTTGACCTGAGCTGCAGCCTGTGTCTTGTTGCCGTTGGCGGAGGCCTTGGTGCTGGAGGCGTTGGTGACAGGAAGCGCCATGGAAACAGCCTGCAGGTTGCCGGTGGAGTTGGCCACCGCCGCCAGCTGAGCTGCCTGGAGGACAGAATCACTGGACCAATAACATGGCTGCCAACCTTCTGCAATCAGTCAACGTTCAGGAACCAGGGGATGAAGAGAGTGGGGTGGGTTGAGAAGGGGCAATTTTGTCTTTGAAAGTAGCTTTAGCTGGCTTGTGTTTCAGGTCGACAGATACTAGGTTTAAACAGAAAAACGCAGATTTCATACATGTAACAGCCAACACCAAATATCATTTGGGCTTTACACTGGAATACTTTATCATCCCTATTACAAAAAATTTGAAATTCACAATTTTTTCATTAAAAAATTGAAATTTCTTGAATCACTTCAAAATTACGGACATGTAAGAAAAAGTCAGAAGGGTTGGCAGCTCTGCAATAAGCTATATAAGCAACAATTGTAATGTTGTGTTACTAGAAGAAAAAGAAACACCGGAAGGTGTGTTGGGAGGACCTAGAGAAGCACCGTCTTCACCCGCCTTTTCAGCAGTCCTGTACTACCTTTGGAGGCCTGCACTGTGTTGACGATGGGTACAGGCATGCGCAGGACGCTCCATTAAGATTTCAAGGGACATAATTGCTCCTGAACAGAGGTAAATCAGACTACAGGATGCAGGTCACAACAGCCTTAAAGAACCATCCCCATGAGTGTACCAGCCCGTATTTCATGACTCCAGAGCCCACCGGCAAAAAAGACACCACCCTCCAGCTGCCGAGCACACCCCACAGACCCCAACCACCCCTGCCCCGGACAGATGAACACAGTGCCACAGTGTTACTGTTTTATAAACCAACAGATCTCATACGCCATATCATATTAAAAAAATTTTCACTTTCAATAATGATTGTTACACAACTGTCAAGAAGCCAAACTTAGCACAGGCGCCAAAAAGAACACCCTTTTGGTGAAAAAAAAAAACAACAACAGGGGATGCCCTGACATCCATGCAAACCAGCTGGCTAGAGATCTAGTGTAAATGCTCCATTTACTGCCTGCCCCAGAACAAGCATGGGAGACAACAACTGAAAATACCATGCTTGCAATAATTTGGTCTGGCTTCAAAAGTGGCATTCTCTCTCTCTCTCTCGCACCCCCCCCCCCCCCCTTTTCCTTAATTTTTTTTTCCAAACTGTGACAGACTCTTGTTTGGGTGGTCAGGTTGACGACCTGAGACAACTGGTATAAACAACTGGGAGTTGTTTTCGTTGCTGGGGTAGTCTTCATCTATCCTTTTAATTTTGATACCATTGTGAACAACATTCCAGAGCATTGGGTTGGGTTTTTTTGCATATATACTTGCTGGAATGCATCAGGTATTGAAGTTTCTTCAAAAAAAAAAATTTCAAACACAACACAAAAACCCAAAGCCTCCCCTTCAACTGCCAACATTTTCATTGTTGTTGAAAGCTAAACTTGCTTCAGACCAGCTGTCATGCAGATGTGGTTATCGTCACAGACTCCTAGCTCGAATGTCATGGGTTTGATTCCCTTAAGACCCATTTATTTGTGAGATTTTTCTGCCCCGACCAGCTCCCACCCAGAGCTGACATTGACATGCACTCAACTGGGAAGACTGGAACCACACAATCGAGTTTCATTCATTTTCATCAAAACGCATCTATGAACGTGTTGCAGGTGTCTGTAATCCTTTTATTGATGCGGCATCTATGAATTGTTGCCCGTGTCTGTATATCGCGGTCTTGCAGCCTCAGACCAGACCATTCATCATCCTCGTGATGCTGGGATCATCCCGCTCATGAAAGTTTTCTGTATGGCGCTCTTCACATCCCGCTCATGGGTGAATTTCGACCCATTAGAATTTATGCCCTTTGTCTGATTGCAGCCTAACAGGTACCACGCAATTCATGGGAAACGTTTCATCCTCATCGGTGCCCTCTAAGGGGAAAATCTCACTCACTCACCGCTCCGGCACTATCCCGCTCATTTTGACAGAATAACAAGAACTCAGCATTTCAATTTGCAGTAATTTTGTACAGTTTTGTAACTAACCCTTTGTTTGAAAACTGATACCTTTTCCCCCCAAACAGCAAGGAAACCCACTTTTTTTCATATGCCTTGAGTAGATGATGGCGAGAACTGTTCTGGGTGGCCACGTCATCAACAGGTGTGGTAGTTTTCAAACAATTCTTTTTTTCTTTTTCGTACAATCACTTTTCATTCATGCTTTTCGTGCTACTAGGTAATCATTTTGTTCAATTGTTTGACTGAATAACTTAGAGGAACATTTCACATTTTTGTGCAGTGTCAAAATTCATGTTTTGTACAGTTTGTGTTTAGCTAAAACTATGCATGAAAACTGATACCTTTTTTTCTCTTCTTTTCAAACAAAAGAAAGCCTGAACTCGTATTCAAGTGAAATGCCATGAGTAAATAAAAAAAAAAAAATCATGACACTCAAGGGAAAGAAGTCAAGTGTCTCACAAGTAAACTTATTATCTCAATTTGAGAATTAAGGTGGTCACACACATTCACAGCAATCAACAATAATTTAGTCCATTACCCTTTTTCTCACATACGACATACTTTTCATATAAGGAATTTGGATTTCAATTAACATCTCCTGGTTCATAAGATCAATGACAGGGAATAAAACTTGTTTAACATCTGACACTTCTGCATTTAACCGATCGTTTTCGACATGAAGAAAGTCATACTGATTTGCAAGAACGTGGTCTCGGTCACACGCAATCTTTTTGTGTCAACAAACAAAATTTCACTGCTTTTTTTTTTACACTCACACTTTTTTTGCTCTTAGCGATTTTAGCCTCCCACGTTCACCGCTTTTCCCTCAAGCACATTTTCTGCTCTTTTCTTCAGTCAAACAGCAGGCTACCACCTTTGTATGAAAAGTAAAACAGAAAAGCATGAATAAAATGTCCGAAAAAATCATATTCACAAGGAAAGAATTCATTATGCGGGGGTTTGCTACGAAAGTATTAATGCAATAGAGCATATAAGGATGAATATGCACACATGTTATCTTAAGACAAATAGTGAAACAGGTCAGAAAATCAGTCTGACTTTTGGTAACAGACTGACACAGTAAACCATGAGCCAAATCCGCAGCAAGTTGAACTATATACTTTAACGGTTGACTATTATTTTCCCCAACAGAGATTTTTTTTTATACGCTGGTCAGTGAAATGATTCGTCCAAATCATGCACGATTTGGAATCCTGACAGAGTTCTCTGTGACGCAAAACCATCATTTTCTGACTGGTTTTATAAATCAGTTTGTCAGTCAGTGAAATGATTTGTGCAAATAAGAAAATAATCTATAAAATAATAGGGAAAACGCTCATTATCAATTAACCAATGTTGTACTGGGTTTCATCAATTTATCTGTACCAGTTTGGTTCTACAAGCAAGAAAACTGACTGAGAAGCTTTAAAAAAAACAACAACCCTTATTTCCAATGAATAAAGTGAAGTTTTAACTTACCAGTTGAGTTGAGGAAGGGGAAAGAAGTCCACCAGCACTGTTCGCACCAGTGTGCTCTCCCTTGAATGATGTTCATGTGATTCATCTGCATGGCTGCAGCTAAAACAAGGTCTATAGTAAAACACACTGTGTTAGCAACTGGTAAGATTCCGTATTCACATGGAATAAATACAGTTAGCTAAAACAAAAGATCTGATGTAAACACACTGTTTGCCACTGGTAAGATTCCATATTTATATAGAATAAATTATGTTAAGCCAAAGGATATGGGTTAGGTTAAATTTTCTGACTTACCATGACCACACCTAATATCTATGAATACACATGCATCATAGCTCCACAGAGAGTAAAGTAAAAATATCTGAAATTCTAGGGAGATGGGAGGGGTATGGTATGCTTGGTGGAGGGCACGCTCCTCCTCACCCAGAAAAAGTTGTTAACTTGTTTTTCAATCTGATCAAACATGAGCACTGTGGTGTGTGTTCTCTTCCTTTCTCCCCACCACAACCAGACTATAATTTTTGTTCATACAGCTGAGCTAACTGTCAACCCCTTCCACTTTGGCAGTGTCTAGACAATGCATGGTACCACAGTGTGACATTACTTTGCTTTATAAAGTGTCAATAAAAAGGAGTTTACACAAGACTCAGTGACGCTGATCAGTGTTGTCTGCTAAAGCAAACAACAACAAAAAGACCAACGCAACACACGCTGCTACTCTTTTTTTTTTCACCCCTGATTTCACTTTTCGCTGAAACATATGTATGTATATACAGTGTGTGTGTGTGTGTGCGTGTGTGTGTGTGTGTGTGTGTGTGTGTGTGTGTGTGTGTGTGACTGTGTGTGTGTGTGCGTGCGTGTGCATGTGTGTGCATATACATGCATGTACACACAGCATTTGTGCACACGTGTGTGTGTGTGTGTGTGTGTGTGTGTGTGTGTACGTGTGCGTGTGTGTGTGTGTGTGATGCATGTGTGTGTGTGTTGCCGCGTCCTGCATGTGTGTGTGTTCTTTCTAGTGGATTCTCACTTCAACATCTCGCTGAAATCCGCAACTTCACAGAGAAACAGGATCCCTGTGAATGCTGGCAGACACTGCAGACAATCTCTACTAATGCATATGGAAATGTGTTCTTTGCTAGAAAAGGAAGACAGTGGGCAGGACGCCCTGTGTCAGCCATGAAAAGCTTGGTCAAACAGAGTTGTGTGACCCACTGTCACAGCTTGCAACAGTTTGACAACGTACAGGAGTAGATGCTAAACGGAAAGTTGACAACAGGAACACTGTGAAACATCTCTGCCCAGCTCAATTAGCTTGAGTTTATAACCCCTTTTACTTTACTTGAACTATGTCCTTTGTACTTAATATGTAAAACACAGAACATGTTGTTAAATATTTGATAAATATAATGCAGTTAAGTGGCACTTCTTTTCATGTGAACGTTGTGAAATGCTTGAAAGCTGCTTCAAATCTGGTGTTATTCTCTATTATTTTATCATCATGCTTACACAGCACCAAAAATGACCAGCTGCATGTTTCCGTGTATCTATTTGTTTTTGCAAAATACAAGAGCTGCGTGTTGTTCAGCTAGTTCAGCTGCGTCAGCACTGCAGCTTTTGTGACCACATGCGTTTTTTGCAATACGAACAAGCGCAGATGACTACATGGTTTTTTTTTTTCCTTTTTATATACAGAAGTTTGAAATATGATTAGGAGTTGAACACTTTACCGACATGGTTATAACAAAGCATTATCAGCAAGACAGATATGAAAAACTGAAATGGTTACCAGTATAACTATAAATCTGAATCCAGAATTTTAATGAAAACTTTGTGAGTTGCTCTCGACTTAGAATTCTTTCAATGGCCGCTGGATTCACACTATTCGAAAAGTCAAAAGCATGGAAAGAGATCATGCAAAATTAAGGTATTTATTTGAAATAAATACCATCAAGAGAAGGGATAAAAAGTGGCCTTGGGGCAATGGTGGTTGTGGGTGGGTGGGTGGGTGGGTGGTGGTGAGACACTTAAACTAAAGCATATGACACATACTTCCATTGCAAAAAAAAACATGCACAATTATCACTTGGCACAGTTAGACAGGTAACATAAACATAAACAAAACGAAAGGAACAAGATGAAGAAACCTGCTGACACTGAAAGAAGGAAAGTGAGAAAGACAAACACATAGTAAAAGTGAAAGTGAAAGGGACGAACATAAAAAGTACACATCAATGTTCACCAACCTACCTTGCACTGCTGCATTCTGCAGAAGCATCTGCTGTTGCTGATTGTAAGGAAACTGCGGCAAATATGCTGGATTGTGCATCGCCCCTGGCAACATCTGCAGTGGCAGTGGCGTTGCCGACCGCAAAGTGTTGGCAGTAGCCATGATTGGTTGAGGAGGCTGCTGCACCGACACTGGTGAAGTCAACGCCGATGACGATGCTCGCTGCTGCTGAGGCTGTTGCTGCTGCTGTTGCTGCTGCTGTAGTTTGTTGCTGCTGCAGTTGCTGCTGCTGTTGCTGCAGTTGCTGTTGGGCTTGCTGCTGCTGAGCCTGTTGCTGAGCTACTTGTTGTTGCTGCTGGTCAGCCATTGTTGATGAATGCAAGAATTAACGGCTCAATTAATGTGTGGCCCTTTATTTTTATCTATTAGGTTGTCTTGCGTTTTCTGCGTTTGTTGACACCTGTGAGGTAACCACAAATAAACTATTTTTAGACACTGAAATACCCCAACACAAAACCCAACCAACCAAAAAGCAGGAAAACAGGTCAAAAAAAAAAAAAGAAAAAAATGTGTACACATTTAGTAGAACACATCATTTAGAACACGGCACATTTTTTTTCCCCCTTCTTCTATATCAAACAAGAAAAAGAAAAAAAGATTGATATGCATATATTATACTACACATCACATCAGAGTAGACCCATTCAATAGTCAATGTTTTGTGCACTGTGTTCTGCTGATGGTCATGAGTTTGAAAAACTAAGTGGGAATGGATGTTTACAGCTTGAAATCCCTCTCTCTGTCCCTTCAGCAGATACTTTACTTAATGGGTTACCTGATTCAGTTTCAGGAAAAAGCAGCTTTAGAACAGAAGGAGTGTGTTTAGGCCCACCTACCAAATTACTGAGCCTTAATTTGTTCAACCTCTTAACATTTCCAAGCGCAATAAAGTTTTATCCTTGAACCTGTATTAGTGATTTGTACTATATAAAAAAGTAAGCACAAAACACACATCCTCCATCATAAAATGTGTCTAACGTCCTGCTATCTTATACCTCTACAGAATGTATTTCTTATTTTGAATCCTCTTTATGCAACTGCATGTTTACCCTTTTAGAAACAAACAGGAACTGAAGAAGTATCATAACTATAGTCTGTTAAAGAAATATATAGACCTCCATAAACTGTTCTTTCCTAATTTTTAATAATAAAGTATTATACAGACTATTCGTGCTACTTACTATATTAAATACACTATCTAAAGACCACCAAAAACTTTCGCTTTGAATCGCCATGTCGATCAACTTTTTTTTCTTTGCCAGTACAGATTTTTCTCCCAAAAGGAATCATTCAATCAGGCAATGAAAGTGGCATTGTGAGAGTTTTTATCCATTATCTTCAGCCTGTTAGTAGGCACACCACCTTTGTTCCATCAAAGAAAAAAAAATCCAATTACTGTCAGAGTTTCGCATTTGAAAATGCGCAAAACATTAACTCCATATAAATTCAACTTATAGTTCAGTGAAGTTAAACTAGATATGTTCAATGGCTGAAATAAAAAAATGCTTCAATGGCTGAAATAAACCACACTTTACACACACACACACACACACACACACACACACACGAGGCTCATGCACATGTGCGGTGCACACACTATCACACACAGTCACAATACACAAACTTAATATGATTTGATGATTAGTTTCAGTTCACTAAGGCTTAAAGTAATGACTTTTCAGTGATGAAGTTTGCCAATCAGTCCTTATTACGCTTACAATCTGACAACCAGGTTCACACACACACACATGCGCACACACCCACACACACACAATACATGTTTCCTTACAAAATAGCCACTTAAACCAGTCAGTTTGATGAATATCACATGCAAACAGTCTTAATTTCAACTTAATGGTCCAAAACATGAATTAAAGTCAATGGATTTATAATCTTAATTCTCACTGAGCTATGATATCAAACAAAGTCTGAAAGTTATCATCATAAACTAGATAATACTATGCATCGTGTGTTGAATTTGAAATGAATTAAACTTTTCTTGCCTGAGAGAGAGAGAGAGAGAGAGAGAGAGAGAGAGAGAGAGAGATGGAGTGTGTGTGTCTGTGTGTGCATGTATGTGTGTGTGTGTGTGTGTGTGTGTGTGTGGTGTGTGTGTGTGTGTGTGTGTGTGTGTTTGTGCGCATGCGTCTCAGGACAACTATGAGTTTATCTGCTAATAAATTCGTTTCAGTCAGTCAGTAAGAGTAAGTGTGTGTGCGAGTGTGCGAGTGTGTGTGTGTGTGTGTGTTTGTGTGTGTGTGTGTGTGTGCGCGCGCCTGTGTCTGTGTGCACATAATAAATACATGAGACAGAGTGTGTTTGCATGCATGTATGCGCACATGAGCCAGCGAGCAAGCGAGCGTGCATGCGAATGTGTGTGTGTGTGTGTGTGTGTGTGTGTGTTGTGTGTGCGTGCGCGCGCGCGCTCGCACATGTGTTTGAGGAAAGGGGAGGGGAGAGCGTAGAGATGAAGGTTGAGGACAATATTTGGATGTATTGAGTATGGAGTGTGCTCTTTCTTGAAGCTTCTGTCATCTTCATTTTTGATAGAACATGATGCTTATATATGCCACTTACTAAATCAGAGGACCAAACTTTCTATGTTTCACTTCTCACACATTTTTCAAAGCTTTCAACTAGGATATACTGATTGTGATAATTTTACCAAACTTTCTATGTTTCACTTCTCACACATTTTCAAAGCTTTCAACTAGGATAATACTGATTGTGATAATTTATTATCTGTTATTGTGGTTCTTATGCACTGTAATGTTATGGGGTATCATAAGGTAAATCTGGGTCATTATTGGGGTGTTGTCATATATATCAAACGTTTTTCGCCACTGCACTTTTAATACAGACTATTCGTGCTACTTACTATATATATACACTATCTAAAGACCACCAAAAACTTTTCGCTTTGAATCGCCAAGTCACTCTCACGTGCACACTTTCTAGTCAACACTGGAGGACATTACTTGTCTACCATTGAAGTTATTTGGGCCGATTGATTCGAATGACACTGACACACATTATGATCATGACTGTCACTGTCATTGCCTACTCATGACTGCCCTTGTTTTCGATCGACCAACTCAGCACCGTCAGTCAGTCCCCGTCTCGTGCGGGTCTCGCTAGTAATTGTCTATGCATTCATATAAAACATACTCACGTGCTGTCCAAAATAAGTGACGAGTTACTATCATAAATGCACCGCTTAAGGAAATGAATGGAAGCAATCGAAGGACACAAAACCACAACAGAGGCGCCTACCAAACAAGTCGTATTACTCGGGCTCCATTGTTCTTCTCGATCCTGAACTCTGCTTCCAGAGGAAGTCTACGCTGATTGGTCAATTTGGAAACATCCGGAATGCCTTGAAGGGAGACAACTCAGAATAAAAGACGATCGTTTGACACTCTTGTTCTCTCTCCCCGGAAGCCTTCCAATAAACTCTGTTCGACTGTCGGTCACTCAACTATGAGTTAAACCACAAATTAGCCGTTTCTTTCTTCTGCCTGAGCATCTAGGTCGAGCTCAAACTCTTCTAACCAATGATATCCCAGGAAAAGGAGAACTTAAACATTCACTAGCAGTTCAAAATTGAAATTCACTAGCAGTTAGTTTCAAAGAAATTGAAACAAACTTTTAAAAAAAAATGACTTCCTCCTAACGAAAGAGACAAATTACAAGGCAAAAAACCCGACACGTTTCGACCTCTTTAGTCTTCTTCAGGCAAAACAAACAACATTCAACAAGAACGAACATCCCCTTATCCCTTCAATTTGGGAAATGGGCGCAGCCTAAAAGCCCAATCCTACAATAAAAGAACGAGACGTTTAACCTGTCATCCAGTTCTAAAGTTACAGTATACCCCCTCTTACAAGAAACTTGGATGCAGAGAAAAAAAAAAACCGCTTGTTCGAAAGTTAAATGCCAAATGGCCTGAGTGCCCCCCCCCCCCCCCCCCCCCCCCCCCCCCCCCCCCCCCCCCCCCGCGGCCTTTATAGCGCTATTGCCTGCTCGCTGCCTCATCAGCTCTCTCTCTCTCTCTCCTCTCTCTCTCTCTCTCTCCTCTCATCTCTCTCTCTCTCTCTCTCTCTCTCTCCATCCTACACAAACACACGATGCGTGCTACACATGCACACACGCTGGAACAGACAAGTTACATCTGAACTCACCCTTCTCTTTCTTCCTGCAGTGCCTGCGCTTCATGTATCATCGCATGAATGCTAGTTCCTGATGCATTCAATAAGTAACGATTGTTATGAATAATAAATGTCTCTGAGGATTCTCAGAGATCTTAAAGAAAGGAAAACAGAGCAACATCATTAGCATCACTGGCCCTAAAGGAAAATTCAGTGTCCAATCCCATGTCACCTGCCAGTCCACCAACCTGGTGTACATACTGAGATACGTAGCCTCTGTTCAAAGTTGTACGTTGGGGAAACATATCGTACCCTCAACGAACGCTTTGTCAGAGGATTCATTTCAACAACTGATTGCCACAGCCAATCCCATATTTCCGTCACTGCTGTTTGGCAAAACCACTCCTCAGCCCCAGAGAGAAAATTCATGGAGTCCAGGATCATCTCTCGCCTTGGCACCACAATCCCAGATGGACTCAACTCCCACATCTGACTTTTTTTTTTTTTTAATAGTGTGAATCATTCCAGCTCTTTTCTTTTCCCCCGACCTCTCCTCCATCCACTTTTTCTCTCTACACCCCCTCCCCCAATTTTCCCATCCCACCTTATTCATATTCACACCCCATGTACATATATAGCATATTTATAACATCACATGTAAAGCAAAATATACATACCCCAAACACCATCTCTCCATCAGGTATGCATACTCATAGACACATACACATGTGAACAATCCATATGCATCTATATTTTTTTTTTTTTTAATTCCCCTCATAGACACCCTCAAGTGCCCCCTTCCAAGAATAAGACTCCTCATCTACCACTCTTTCACTTTCCTTTACACCTCTCAGGCGCACCCTCCAAATATAAGACTCCTCTACAACTCCCTCTTTTTCTCTATTCTCTGGTTCTGTTTGTCTTTTCCCTCAATCTGCCTCTCTCTTTTTCCTCGAGGTGAAATGGATTGGACACTGAATTTTCCTCTTTGGCCGTCACACACACACACACACACACAATTCAAAAGATTTAATCCTGTGACCCCTTTTGGGGCGTGGAGGACTTGAAACAAAATGAACAAATCTATTTGAAATACATCAAACATCCAAAAATTTTTCTGATAATTAACACACTGGATATAATGTTACACAACTTTATTAAGTTTTAAAAACTTTGCTAAGTTTAGCAACGCTTTTTTTTTATTACCACAGAGCAAACGACAATAGTTGAATACGGACTTTATACATATAAATTGTTTTGGTACACACACACACACAACACACACACACACACACATCTTTGCGCACGTCATCGTCCGTTTACGTATATGTTTTCATACGTCATTTCCTATACGTATTTATTTGTTCTTCTTTTCTTTTTATGTCACACTTCCTGAAGACGCGGTCTATGACCGAAACGTTATTGACATCTGTTCTGTTTTCCCATTTTTTTTCTTTTAAAAGATCTTCTGAGAAATCCTCAAAGACATTAATTATTCATTTTTACTTGAAGATCTGCGGTCAAAAATCTGTTTTATTATTTTATATAACGGTTGTTAGTGTGTTTGCCTCATGTAGTTTGACTTGAAGTATGGTACCATCACCACTTGAAGAACAAACACAAACAACAACCTCAGTTGAAAAGTGTATCTGCGGTCACCTCGGCATACGACAGTGACAAATACACTTGCACCGGATGTAAGAAAAGGCACTTGCGTGTTAGCTCGGCAAAAACATCAAATTGTGTGCTATTGCCACACATTGAATTTTTTTAAAAAGTATCAAAATGTGCAATGTCTTCTCGTTCGTCATTCAAGTTATTCATGTGTGTGTGTGTGTGTGTGTGTGTGTGTGCCTTGATGGGCCTATGAAAGGAAAGACGGCAAAGCAACTTTCAGACACAATACAAATTCCCAAAACAATGTAATTGTACCTGTGTATAATACTCGAGTTCTCAAGCAAGCTCGCATTCATTTTGGGGTGTGCAACCACAGGCCTCAAAGAGTGTGCCACCGTTAAGGTCTGTCAGTCGCCGGACACGAGTACAGGGAACAATAGGTGCCCATTAATACTAAGTCAGGCATGATAGGGACTGACTGGGAGAACAGACTACCAGTCCCTCACTGTAAAACCGAGACTGTCAAAAACACACGCCATGTCAATATCCTGTCGGCTTATTCAGCACCTGGTCAGCCAGTCAAAGGCTGTATAATGACATCCGCATTTTCCTCTCCCACCTGTCGCCCGGACAGTGGGTCGAGCTGTGTGACTCAGTGACGGTTGACCACAGAACACAATACTGATTCAAGGTACGTGCGAGTAAATGTTCTTGTTTAATAAGTTACACACACACACACACACACACACACACACACACACACACACACCACACACACACACACAAACAAACAAAAGGGGGTGGTGGGTGAGGGTGGGGTAGAACTTACATTTTAGGGGGGGGGGGGGGGGAGGGGGGGGGGGACGAGCCTTTTTATGCATAGCCCCCAAAAGTGCTTATATTCCCGTAT
This sequence comes from Conus betulinus, assembly GCA_016801955.1. NCBI lineage: Eukaryota > Metazoa > Mollusca > Gastropoda > Neogastropoda > Conidae > Conus > Conus betulinus. Next base: position 22,343 of record JADBJO010015323.1, read on the forward strand.
TATTATTAGTATTATTATTATTATCGATCGTCATCATCATCATCATCATCATCATTGTAAATTCATTTCGTACTCCTTAAGAATAATAGTAAGTAGAAGAAGGAGAAGAAGATGACAAGATTTATGATTGTAATCATGATAATGAAAATACATAATGA
>JADBJO010015323.1:25000-44150 GCA_016801955.1 Conus betulinus
TATAAGAAAAAGGAAGCAAAACACAATGGAATAGAAAATCCCACTCTAGTATTCATTTCTCCATTTGCCCCCCTCACCAATCCCCTTACCTTAAAAAAAAAAAAGTACATATGATTATATGATCAGTAGACTGGCTCACACATATACACTACACACGAGTATGTTACAAATCTTTCACATACTGACATTTTTATGCAATGACCATAGCGTGTCCAATCAATTAACAGAGTCAAATTATTTAAAAAAAAAAACAACAAAACTTTTTAAACAGCAACAACACCCATGAGAAAGTAGATAACTGTACAACGCCAGTGATGATATAGCACTAACATACATGTGGATAGACATTGTTGATACGAATTATAACGCATACCTACACAAACTAGTGAAGTGTGCAACAATGTGTAACAAGTTTTTTTTTCTTCTGGAAGTGAGTTCCATAGGAGACGAGTAGAATGACACAGACATGTTTTTAAAAAGGTCACCTCTAGGTATGGGAACCTGGGGCTTTGAAACTTTTCTACAATTCACGCTAATTAAAGTATAGAATTTTTGCAAGGTTAATTCAGATACGTATAGTTTTATTATTATTAATCATTTATTTATCTATTTATTTATTTATTTATTGCTTTCAAAACATTCTTTTATTGAGAACAAAGAAATCCAGTAGTGGAGGAACTCCAACTTGAGTTAAATCTAATTCTTTAAGGGCTAGAGGATTTTCAGAACTGTTTTCAGGGCACGTTTATAGATGCTAATTAAAGGTTTCATTTATTTGCGCTGGCTGAGTCAAAAGGTCGAACAGTAACTGACTGAAGAAAATATGTAGGCATGAAATGTTCGGGCGGGCGTTGAAAGTTAAAACAACAACAACAACAACAACAACAACCCCCCCAAACAGCTACTTAATCCCACAAAAGTGATACATTTGTCTGGATGCTGTTTTTGCGTGTGAGCAGTCCACGGAAGATTGTTGTCATATCATTAAGCCTAAAAACACGATGATTGTCTACTTTTTCAAGTCTGATATTGTTCATAAAAAGAAAAAGGGAACTGTTTGATCGGGGTTTAGTGACGTATGATTCATTGACATAAAATGTTAACAGACTTTTATAAAGATGCATGCACAGAATTAGTTTGAGCTGCTTGTATGAATCGTGGTATCATCACAAAGAAATTCACGAGCTTGTTCAATATGAAAGAAAGATCATTTACGTAAATAGAATATAAGAGAAGACCTAAACTGAGCCCTGGGGTACTCCATGTCCGACAGGTAATATACTTGATGTTGAGAATAAAATCAACAAATTTTTGACAACTGTCTAGGAATGATGAAATTTGAAGCGCATTTCCTGTTATTGCCTTACAATGATAATGTTTTTACATAATTTGTAAACTGCGACATCAGAGAGAGAGAGAGAGAGAGAAGAGAGAGATAGAGAGAGAGAGAAGAGAGAGAGAGAGACTCCGAGAGAGAAACTAATTAGAGAGAAACAGACCGACAGACAGAGTGCACACACCACACAGAGAGAGAGAGACCCCCCTAGAGAGAGAGAGAGAGAGGAGAGAGAGAGAGAGAGGAGAGAGAGAGAACACATTTTAACCTTACAAAAGACACTTGCAGGGTAACCGAGTTCCAACCCCAAATCTTCGACACATTCAGTCAATCTGTTATCCTGCCCTGTAGCCAACTAGGTGTCAGTTCTAATTCTGCCATGACAAAGGAGCAGTAATTTCACTGATCTGATAGGAAACAGATTCACTTGCCTAACATAGGCCTACGTTACTTCGAGGAGAGGTCAACATCAAACAGAGCCGAGGTGCTTTTTTTTTTTTTTTTTTTTTTTAAATTTATTTTTATTTATTTTTTTATTTTTTTTTTTTTTGCAAGCATATCTTTCATCTCCAGTCAGTTGTCGCGGTATGTTGTATGTATGTTATGTATGTATGTATGTATGTATATGTATGTATGTATGTATTCATTTACTTGTTTATTGCGGGCTGAGATCATGATGGTTTTTTCAGTTCGTTTTTTCTTTGCGGGTCCGTTCATCATGATTTGAATATTATCGTAAAATCATTGAATCAATCAGTGGTTATTAAATGCGAGAACAAACAAATCGTCTACCATACCTACCAAAACACGAGCGCGCAGGGCGCGCGCGCGCCCGCGCGCGCCAGGCCCGCGCGCGCGTTTGTTGTGTATATGTGATATGTATAGAGAGAGAGAGAGAGAGAGAGAGAGAGAGAGGAGAGAGAGAGAGAGAGAGTTATTGGTGTTATTTAATGATTTAGAAATAGTGCAAGAACGAAAAAAGAAAAGTCTACATTTACGTCAAAAGTAGTCTTTAAAAACCCAAAAAACGCACATCGGTATTAATAACCAGGGGTCGATGTTAATGCGACGAACTTGGGAACGACAAATTTGCGAAACGGTTTGCGTGAAAAATATGTTCTTTAATGCAATGGGTTTCTCAGACGATGTGTGTGTTGTTTGGTGTGTGTGTGTTTGTGTGGGTGTTGTGCGTGCGGCGTGCGTGCGTGTGCGTGTGTGCGTGTGTGTGTGTGTGTGTGTGTGGTTGTGTGTGCGTGTTTGTGTGTGTGTGTGTGTACTGCTGTCATGTTTGCGGTGTCTATTAAACACTCATTAGTTTCACAGACCCATGAACAAGTGAAGTGAAGTCACACACACACGCACAAACACGCACACACACACACACACACACACACCACACCCACACACACACACACACAGCACACACATGCACACACACCACCAAGGGTGGGGGGCACACACACACACACACACACCTCCTCCTCCTCCTCCTCCTCCTCCCCTCCTCCAATACTAAAAAAAAAAAAAAAAAAAAAAAAAAAAGAAGAAAAAAAGAAGACACATCATTTATCTCTCAGGACATCTGCAAGGCTTCGCCAATGTTGAGAGCGGCCTTGACTTGACCTGTGCGGTCGTTGTCATGGCGACAGCCACGGTTGCCATGGAACTTCCCATCACCGAAAGCGGTTCCAGTCAGGTTTTTCAGTCTCTCAGTTTCTGCTACAAACACGCTGCCCGCGAGGTTCCACGGTTGGACGGCCCGCCTGGTCCGTGCGACCATCCCCCCATCGACGGCCTGGCCTGGTGGTTTGATGTCGACCATCACAAATGGCCTGCCCGGCCCCAGTTCTCGACTGTATTGGAGTGAACGAAAACGCTTTTTACTATAATCGATGTGCACGCACTTGCAAGAAGCCCCCTCTCCATCTCCTCTCGCCCACATGCTTCAACACAGCCACTTACGCTACACCACACACCACACACACACACACACACACACCCACACACTCACGCTCACACAACACACACACACTCACCCCAACACACACACACAACACACACCACACTACACACACACACACACACACCCTACCACGCAGCACACACGCAAACCAACCACCCACACACACACACACACACGACACACCACCCCACAACACACACACCACACTCACACACCACACACACACACACACCAACACACACACACCCCACACACACACCCACACACTAAACACGCTCCAACCCAGACCCGCGCAAGTACACCACACAGGGATACCCAACACACCACACACACACACTATCACACACAACACACCACACAAACACACTAACAACACGACACCCACAAACCACACACACACACACACACACACCAACCACACACTCACTAACACCTCCAGGCCTCGCAATTACACACACAACCCCGACACAAACACAACACCCACACACACACACACACTCACTCCAGGCACTCACTCACGCACTCCACTCCACTCACTCACCGCACTCCACTTCACGCAACTCCGCAGACTGCACCGCACTCAATCATCACTCACTATCCCGCACGCACTCCGCAACACAACCACACACACACACAACAAACACGCACTATCCTACTCACACACACACATGCAAACACAATGCGCGCGTGTTGTGACATCGAACGCGCCTCGCGTGCTCCCACAACAACACACACTACACACACGCAAACGCACGCACTCCATGCATTCACGCAACCGCAACGCACAGCACGCATTCACGCCGTATGCCGCACACGTCCACACCACAACCCACACACAACAAAACAACGAACAACCACAAACACACACACACACACACCACTCGTGCTTTGCACAACGTACTCTTGAACAGACATACATGAACGCGCGCCGCTCGCACACACACCCAACATATACACAACGCACACACACACACACACACACACATGCACGCGCGCACACAATATGCCACACAACTCCTACGACTCTCCTAGCTATACGCACGTACGGTACAACCATACCCCACGACGCGTCTCCCTACAGGCTACGCTACGGGCTCACTACGGTCCCTATGCCTACGCTCCTACGGCTACGCGGCGCCACGCTCCTACTACGAACGCCCCTCCTCCGCCCAAACGAGCCCCCGCCCCCTACGTACGCCCCCCCACTCCCCCCCCAACTCCTACGTCGACCTACGCCCCCCCCCCCCCTACGCCGCCCCCCTTGACTCTACTCCCTCACTAACTCTCGGCCCCCACGAAGCACTAATACGCCCCCCCCCCCCCCCCCCCCACGTTTCTATAACGACGAGCACTCCTACGGTCCCCCTTCCTACTAGGAACTTCCTACTAACGACTCCTACTAACGATAAATACGACTACGCCCCCCACCCCCCCCCCCCCCCCCCCCCACGCCCCCCCCCCCCAACGGCCCCACCGACGGACGCCCCCCTCTCCTACCTACTCGTACGGGACTACGCCTACGTAAACGCCCTACGACGACGACTAATACGCGCGCCCCCATCACTCCTACGCTACGACGCCTACCTACGGCCCCCCCCCCCCCCCCCCACCCCCCCCCCCCCCCCCCCCCCCCCCCCCCCCCCGACGCGCCCACCCCAAACGCCCCCCCCCCCCCCCCCCCCCCCCCTCTCCTACTAAATTAACGAATACGCGACGCCCCCCCCCGCCCCCCCCTACGGTCTCCTACCTACGCCTCCTACGGCCCCCCCCCCTCCCCCTACGACTCCTCTACGCCATCCTACTCCCCCCCCCCCCCCCCCTAACTTACTTCCTACGCTGAAGCTCGTCCTACGCGCGGACGTCCCTGTGCCTAACGGTAATACGAACGCGCAACTGAACTCCGGCCCCCCCCCCCCCCCCCCCCCCCCCCCCACACACACACACCCGACACAAACACAACACAACCTTCGTTCATTCTCCAGCCCAACATTAAAACAAACATACATAACCTCTTCCTCTCTCTCTTGAACTATTTTGTAGTAAATTGGTCCATCTTGTCCCCCACTGCTGCTGCTTGCTCTGCTTGCTGGCTTTGTCCACCACTACTCTGCGCTCTGGCTGCCTCCCCCTATCCTCCCCTTCTCCCCCCCCCTCCGGTTCCACCCCCCCCTCCGTCCCCGTCTCTCCCCCCCCTCCCCCCCTCCCCCGGGCCCTCCTCTCCCCCCCCCTTCCCCCTTTCCGTCCCCCCCTCCGTTCCCTCCCCCCCCCCCCCCCACCCCCCCCCCCTCTCCTCTCTCTCTTTCTCTCTCTCTCCTTTCTCTCTCCGCCGCCGTTTCTATCCCCTTACGCTCTCCCTCCCACCCTCTTCTCTCCTCTGATGTCTGCTGTCTCTGTCTCTGGTCTCTGTCCCTCCTCTCTGAGCACACCACCCTGAACCAAGACTACGGGGGTACGGGTACGGTACGCCGTTCCAGTTTTCCCTTTTCCTTGTACCATGCCACAATCACGGCAGACATCCAGTACATTTGCAAGGCCAAGAACAGTAACAAGCCCCAATGGGAATGTCGAGAGTTCAAATTGTCTCCCTTTTTCCATCCTTGAGATCCCGCCGTTGTTCTTTTTTCGCCTGTCTTTGTTCTAGAAAATCCTTCAGAACTTTTCCCCCCTCGGGTCACAATACTGTTACAGGGTGCAAAGCTTTTTTTTGCTGTAATTTAGCGACGACATCGTACCGAGACAATACACATTGACCGGAGGTGGACACAAGCGTGTCAATTTTGCGGTTTCAAATTTGTTGTTGTTGTTGTTGTTGTGGTTGTTGTTGTTGTTGTTGTTGCCGAGACCACTTTTCAAGCTTTATATAGCCGGACAGATTCTCCACTGTCCACTGGTCACTGACTGGCAGTACACCACTGATGATGATGGAACCCTGCCCTGCTACCCGTTCCGCTGCAACATCACATCTCCAGCACCGAAGCGGGGCTGACGCTGGTATAATTTGGCACATCTCCCGATCTTTAAAGAAAAAAAAAAAAAAAAAGACAGGCGTAACACCTGTCGCCACTGTGTTTGAGATCGATGAGCTGAAAACAGTCAGCGAGAAGCGAAATGAAATATGTAACGATTTGTGGTGCGTGCGATACAGGCGCGAAAGTGTCAAAACCCGTTCGGATTCTCCGTAATTAAAAAAGGCGACGACACTGCATGGTCAGTTAAAACAACAACAACAACAACAGTAACAAACAACACACACGCACGTACGCATGCGCGCACGCACGCATGCACGCACGCCAGCATAAACGTTAAAATAAAACAAAAACACACACACACAACAACACACACACACACACACACACACACACCAACAGCAGAGAGAGAGAGAGAGAGAGAGGAGGAGAGAGATAGACGAGAGAGAGAGAGGAGGAATGTCCGGTAAGAAAGCGAGGAATTGGGGTCAGAACACGTTGTCAGAACAAAAAATACAACAACAACAACAAAAAAAACAACAACAACAACAACGGAGTACAAGAAAAAAGGAGAGAAAAAAAAAAAAGGTGACCATTACCATGGAGTTCACCTTCACTCACCGAGTCCTGTAAGCACACCCACGGAGAGCAGACGCCCTCTGGCAGACAACGGCCAGATGAATAAACACACAATGGACAATTGAATCAGCGGGCACTTGGTGTTGTGGTAGGGGTCGGGGGGGGGGGGGGGGAACTAGGGGTAGAATTTCCCGAATTCCGCTCATTTGTTTTTCCTCCCAGCCACACAATGAGGCTTGTCAAAAAACGGGCAATTCCGCTCCGTGTACAGAGACACCAATCAGACACAGTCAGACCCGTGCCATGAAGTCCCAGCAGAGTATGTGGCCGATGCCTCGGGGAGGAGAGAGAGAGAGACCGTGAGATGAGACGAAGAGAGAGCGTCGAAGGAGAGAGAGAGAAAAACGTCCCAACGAACGAAGTTTATTGCTCTTAAGCTTGTATCTGGACAGCCCATTTAGACAAAGCGGGCCGCCATCGCAAGACGCCAACACGAACGATGGCTCATTTTGACATGAAACACATTCTCATTGTGGGTGGGGAACACAACAGTTGTTTTGTTGTTTTTTTTTTTCATAATCATAGGGGGGGGCACGGATGGTGGGTGCAGGGGGGGAAGTGGTGAATGCATAAAGTGGGTCACCGATATAGTCAAGTACACAATCCGTTGCTGGGTGGAAAGCGAAGGAACGTCCACCCGGGGGTACACCACAGCCAGTTAGTATTTTGGCACCCAGGCCGCGAGAAGAAGCGTGTGAAACCGCCACAACCGTCTCGATAAGAGCAACGTGCAGAGAATTCTGCACGCGTGCTCTGTGTGGTTGCTGGTACATCTTCCTTCCGCAGGGGCGATAGGTTTCGACACGTTCCTCAGGTTATGACCTGTTCCTGCGGTTCTCATGCGTTGAGATGAGAGGAGAAGAGAGAGAGGAGCGAGAGACGGAAGAGAGAGAGGGCTACAGAGCTCCTACAACAGGCATGTCGACATTCAAGGGGGGGAAGGGAATTTCCGTCATAGTTCCACTCGTCCACTCTTCCTCCCTTCTTGATTCCCTACGAACACAAACGGGAGTAAATGATGTTACAGCAGCTTTGGTGATTATTTACTGAGAAAGTAATCCTTATCGTTTTGGCTCATACAACAAGAAAAAAAGTGACATGTATAATAAAAAACTCCAGATAAAAGAAGAAAAGCTCTGAGAGCTTGCAACGCTCTCCCGCACGGCTCCAGTCACAAGGATCAAATTTCCAAAGGTTCAATATCCACGCCCGCATGGCATGAGTCTTTCGGGAGCACGCACACTCCAGTTATAATAGTATAAACTTATTTCTTACATATTTTTTTTTTTCAAGTATTACAGAATAGTTCCGTTTTTTTGAGCGAGGAGGTCTCAACTTGGCCGTGAAATATTAACACATATTCTTGCCGCCATGAATTTGGTGTACGCGCAGTCACCAAGGGACCCTGTGAAACTTTGCCTCTCCTGACTTCGCAAAAAGCAGAACTTCCAACCAGACAGGCCGGAAATATCAGCTCACCTCTGCGGTTGCAAGCACGGGTCGGAAAGCTCAAAACTAGTTCTGAAAATGATGACTTGACCTAAAGTAGAATTAGACCTTTTCTCCTTTTGTGTTAACAGCCAGGCCCTACAAGTCTGTGTTTTGTCAGCTTTTCTATTATTATCACCTTTTTCGTTTGCAGAAGTAACTCTTTCACTCCACCTACTATTCACGGTGTGGTGGGGCACTGGGTGTAGTCTAGAGGTGGTTGGGGGTCTGTTTTGGTTATAAACGTAAGAGCAGGGCCGGGGTCGGGTCGGGAGCCATTAAGGAACGGGAGTTTAAATGGTTACCATTTTACGGGGGGGGGTACTACGACTCAATAAACTTTGTTACAGTGTACCAGACTTTTCCATTTAATTAAACTTTAATGTGTTTTGTCTGGTATTTTCAAAGTCCAAACCAGGTACAAGTCCAATTTACTGAGAAAAGCAACTCAGGGACAAAACCTCTAACCCTGAAACTGCCAAAAAACGAACTTACGACTTCCCTCAAACGATCAACGAACAACGACTCCCCATTGACCCTTTTCCGAACTTCCACGATTGTTTTTAACCGATCTTACGACTCTGGTATTCTTACCTACAACCTTGCCACCGTACTTTAACCACGAACGCCCGACTACTCGACTACTGCGACCGACTAACGACACCCCCGGACTCAACAGACTTATTTACTATTACGACATCCCCCTCCTCCCTCCCCCCCCCCACCCCCCCCCCCCCCCCCCCCCCCCCCTCCCATCACTCTCCTTCCCTCTCCCTCACCTCAAAGACCTGTCCCTTTCTTTTCTTCTTTCTCTCGATAAGAAAAAAGAAGCAAAACACAAAAGACCAAAAAGAAAAAACTGACTTTGACTGCCCTTCACTAAATTGACTTTTCCAACAAGGATTTCTCGCCATTCAAAGTATTGCTTTGGTCTGGAACAATCAATTGTCTGTGACTATACGCGACCGGGGGGGGGGGGGGGGGGACCTCCCAACGACGACTGTCTTCCTCCTCTCTCCCACCCTCAGGTCACAGGATTTCTTTCTGGAGGTCGTTACTGGTATAAGATCTACTAGGGCAAGGGACTTTTTTTTTTTTTTTTTTTTTTTTTTTAGGGGGTATGGGTATGGGAGGGAAGGAGATGGGGTTTAAAGGTTCAGCAGGACCCTCAACTCCCCACCCCCCTGCCTCTAGAAAAGAGGTTCTCCAGAGTCAGCACCGGGAGGGCGGATTATTTCAACTCTCTCCAAGTTCCTCGGATGAGACTTGAAGCAGTGTCACAAGGGTTGAACGTATGCATACAAACCCCCATCTCGCACGTTCATGAAAATCTATTACCTGTAATTTTTTTTTTTTAGTAGAGACTAGGGTCATCGTGCGCCGATTGGATGGATAACACACAATTTTTTAAATCGTAAACCATGCATTGTGGATTCGTGTTTATACATTACTCCTGCATAACTGGAATATAACTGCCTTAGTGATGAGGCCTTTTTTTTTTTTTTTTGTTAGTTAAATGCAATAATTAGCGCCCAAATTCACATTGATTAACCACGGTATGGGTAAGCGTGGATGAAAGATTAATTTACGCGCACGCACAGCGGCACGCACGCACGCACGCCACAGCACACACACACACACACACACACACACACACCCACACACACACACACACATATTATATAATATATATATATATATATAATATATATATATATATATATATATATTATATATATATATATATATATATAAAGATTCAGATTCCGAATCGGTATTATGCCTGCAGATTTGTGACCGTGAGCTATGTTTTGTTTATAGTAGACATTTGTGTTTTCTTGGACATTCACAGATATCAGCATAAGTTAGAATGAGAAAACGAAGAGACGAAGGAGAAGGAGGAGGAGGGGAACACGAGGAGGGGGGATTAAAAAAAAAAAACAACGAAGGAAGAAAGAACAAAAGAAAAGAAAGAAATGTACATCCTAGCTATGAATTTCCACACACATGTTCGTCTCCTTTATTGGGAATATAAGGTCGAAATTCTCTTGGCTGCAACGATACATCATGTAAGTCGATGATTCAAAGTGGTCGTGTGTATGCCTTTTGTGTGTTAAGTCATAGACGCTTTGATGCTTCAAAAGAATAAAGGGTTTTGATTCTGTTTCATTCCGTTTGGTTCCCTTCTTTTTGTGAGCCTCCGTTTTCCGTTCCATCCTGTTCTTTTTCATTCTATTGTATTCTTGATCCGTTCTGTTTCAGTTCTATCAGTTTTATCTCTGCGTTTTTTCAGTCTGGCGGGCACTATGTCCACTAACCTATCCTTTCTATTTATTTTCTACAGTTTCGCTGGTGTTCCTGCTTTCTTTCTTCGTTTCAGATGTCGGTATTATCGTTTGTTTGATTTGTTGGAAAATTGCATTGTTAGTAAATGGCTGCATTTGGAAGACACTGAAATATTAATATGTGGCGATATGAAACCGCCAGAACTTCTGATAAGACCCAGAGACATTTTAGATGAATATGAAGTACACGTTTAACTATATAAGATTGATAGTCGCATGGAAAGAACTTCTCAAGATAAAATGTTGAATTATATGGAAAGAAATTCTTAAACATGTGCACTGTTTTTGGGACTGTACATTTTAAACGGAATGTGTAATGGCGACCTTGAAGGTCGTTTCACATATATTTCTGATTTAGGATGCAGTGTGAACGATTATTTTCTGATGTCAGTAAATGGGTTTGAGTTACTATGTGAACAGTTAACACTTAAAGTTATAGAAAGATTTGAATCTGATCATATGCCCCTTGTACTATGTATTGATATACAAAATGCTGAAAAATGCACTAGTACTGGTTCGAATGGTAAACATAATCAGTGTATTGTTAAATACTGCTGGAGTAAGGATTATGCTCCGAAATTTACACAGTCCATGGACTCTCTCAGGATGTGAAAGAGAAAATGGCAGTGGCAGAAGATCTTATTGATGTGGATGTAAATGAAGCCATATGTAGATTCAATGTGATTATGAAAGAACAAGCTGAAAATTTGAAAAAGAAGATAGTATTAAATAAGAGAGCCCCTGATGATAACTGGTATGATGACTGCAAAGTATCAAAATGTAAAATGCGTAGCCTATGGAGAAAATTTTTGTGAAACTTTAGACAAAGATGATCGAGTGTTGCATTCTGTGTTTCAAGACGCGAATATAAAAATCTAAATGAAAGAAAAAAGAAAGAATATAATATGTCATTGTTAAATGAACTGATCGATTCTGTGAAGAGCCAACAGGTCTTCTGGGAAACTATACACAAAATTTCAAAGAAAAGATGTCAACCATCCAACGATATTTCGATATCCGAATGGTTTGAACATTTTAAAACTTTGTTAGAAAAAAAAAACGATGGAAGTAGTTCAACAGAGATCATAGTCAATGATAATGAAGATGAAGAATTTCCTTATGATAGAGCAATATCTGCAGAAGAAGTATTGCTAGCCATTAGAAAATTGAAAAATGGAAAATCTGCTGGTCCTGATGGTTAATAATTGGCGAATTTTTTTAAAAATTCCGGTGAATCTGTTGTGAATTTCTTGGTAAAACTATTTAACTTTCTTTTTGATAATAATGGCACTTATCCTGACAGTTGGAAAGAATCTATTTATTTTACCGTTATTTAAGAAGGGCGATGTTAACAAGGTAAATAATTATAGAGGTATTTCATTAAGTAATATTTGTAGCAAAATTTATAGCTCTGTTATTAATAGTAGATTGCAAGAATGGGTAAGTCAAAACAATATAACTGGAGAACATCAGGCGGGATTTAAAAAGAGGGTTTTCCACAATTGATCATATATTTACCCTACTTGCTGCTGTTCAGAAACAATTTTTGTGTATAATCAAAAGTTATATGTTGCTTTTGTTGATTTTGAAAAGGCTTTTGATTCAAATTTCTCGAAGATTATTATGGCCTGTTTTGTTAAAAAAATGGAATAAAAAGGTAAATTGTATCGTTGCATAAAAAAGTATGTACTGTGAGGTAAAAGCAAAAATAAGATCGGGTGCAGAATTATGAGTATGTCATGTGTACAAGTGGGGGTCAAACAAGGTGATGTATGCAGCCCCCAGTATTTTTCTCTATTTATTAATGAGTTAGCCTTGGAAATAATTGAAAATGGTCGACATGGTGTAACTTTGACATTCTAGAATTATTTATGCTGCTTTTTTTTTTGCTGATGATATTATTTTACTAGCAGTATCAGTGGTCGGTCTCTCCAGAGACACAACTAAATATTTTGTACTCCACAGCAAACAAACTAGAATTAAAAGTTAATATGAGTAAGACAAACATTGTCGTGTTTCGTAAAGGGGGATATCTGGGGCGTGCTGAAAGATGGACTTATGGAGGTGAGAGAATTGTTGTGGTTAATGCTTATAAAATATCTTGGTATTTATTTTACAACCAAACTTAGTTTTGAATTTGCTTGTCAGGATATAATGAACAGAGCGAAAAAGGCAGTCATAGTTTCTCTTCATATCTTGTACAAGTTGGACTGTAATTCATTCAGTGTTTTTATCAAATTATTCGATTCACAGGTGCAGCCAATCTTACAGTATGGAGCAGAAATATGGGCTTTTGAGAGAAAGGTGCCTTAATTGAGAAAGTTCACTTATATGCGTTGAAGCGCTTTTTGAATGTGGATAGTAGAACTCCTAATGATTTGGTATACGGTGAACTCGGAAGATATATCCTGTTTATTTAAATTCTTATTTGAAGTGTATAAAATATTGGCTCAAATTAACGAGAATGGACGAATGCAGGATACCCTATAAAGGTTACAGGATGTTGTTGAAGTTAGACAATAATGGTAAGAAGAGGACTTGGGCTTCAAATGTTCGACAATGTTTAAAATTCATATGGGTTTGGATTTGTTTGGGATAACCAAGGTGTTGAAAATATATCAGAATTTCTACATTGTTTTTAAACAGAGGATTATCGATTGCAGGTGGCAGGACTGGCATGACCATATGTATAATAGTGATAGATTTGTTCAGTACAAACTCTTTAAATCGACGCATGTATTAGAACATTATATTAAGATGAAAAATGAATAGATACGTTAGGTGTGCACTGACAAAATTTAGATTTGGTGTATCTGACATTGCTTGCCATCGTTTTAGGTATAGCAATGTTGTTGAAAGTGATCTAACATGTCGCTTATGTAAAAAAGCAAGGGAAGATGAAATACATTTTTTGTTTTGCTGTCCTGCTCTGAGTGATTTAAGAATAAAACTGATCCAATCCAAATATTATACAGAACCGTGTAACTTTAGACTCATTCTCTTATTATCGACAAGTAATGAGAACACACTATTGAATTTAGCTAAGTATGTGTATGAAGGAAACAAGTTAGCATTTTGATTCGTTTTTATTCATGACATATATTACATTTATGAAACCCCCTTCAGTATGGGGCTTTGGCCTTAATCTGAATAAAAGTGTGTGAATGTGTGTGTGTGTGTGTGTGTGTGTGTGTGTGTGTGCGCGCGCGTGTATGTGTGCGCGCGCGCGCGCGCGCGCGTGTGTGTGTGTGTGTGTGTGGGTGTGTGTGTGTGTGTGTGTGTGTGTGAATGCGTGTGTGTGTGTGTGCGAGAGAAAGAAAGAAGAGAGAGAGAGAGAGAGAGAGAGAGAGAGAGAGAGAGAGAGAGAGAGAGAGAGAGAGAGAGAGAGAGAGAGCGTGTGGTTTTCTATTAAGCTTTGCTGTGATGGATTTGCACTTTGTCGTCTATTGAATGCATTGCACTCTATCATTTTGTGTTTTCGTTTTTTGTTTCACCTGAGGAAGACGTAAGAGGTCGAAACGCGTTGTGTTTTGTCTTGTTGACTCGTTTTGTTCACGTTTCTCTGGGCGGTTCGCTGACATTTATTTAAGATTTGTTTAGACTTCCGCCTGCAGTCGTTTCACTTTGCAACTAGATCAACAGCATAGTTTACAAATCATCAGATATAATTCGGACATATTTTCGTAATTTTTCTCTTCTTTAGTTTTACAAACTATATATAAATTGCAAACTCTAGAACAATCGGCAACATAGTTTACAAGTCACCAGATATATCTGGCCATGTATCTTTTTGATTTTTCTGTCTTTCCTTACTTTTGCGAAACCGCCAACTGTAAAACAATGAACATCATAGTTTTCATATCACCAGATATATTCAACTATATTTCTTAAATGTTTCTCTCTTTCCTTAATCTAGCGAAATGGCAAACCGTAAAACAATGGACAGCATGGTTTTCTTCACGTCATCAGATATATTCGGCAAGCATCAAGGACACTCAGCAAGGCAACCGAGTCTTTGTGATCACCAGCAAAAACTACAACGACGACCTGAAGGCCGGTGAAGACCTCTGCCTCAAGTTCACCGCCAGAACTCGCGACCCCCGCCTGCCCAAGGTCCAAGGCTTCCTGATGGACAACATGGACACGGAAGTGACCCCCTCATGACGTCAATCTTGAACACTCTGGCGCTTCCGGTCCCCAGTCGCGAGAGTGGTGAGTAGTCAGAGTTGGGCTTGTTGTACACGGATCGCCGGGTTTTTGAACGGAGCCTGTATCATTAAGTGTGTGTGTGTGTGTGTGTGTGTGTGTGTGTGTGTGTGTGAGAGAGAGAATAGAGAAAGAGAGAGAGAGAGGAGGGGAGAGAGAGAGAGAGAGAGAGAGAGAGAGAGAGAGAGAGAGAGAGAAGAGAGAGAGAGAGAGCGTGTGTTTTTCTATTAAGCTTTGGTGTGATGGATTGCTCTTTGTCGTCTATTGAATGGCATCGCACTCTATCATTTTGTGTGTCTTGGCTTGGGCATTGACAAGGTGGCCATGTTCGCTTCGAGTGCAGTCCCATTCTTTAGATCTCCCCCACTTGTGAAGGGTCTGAAATGAAACAAAACGCCATTAGAGTTTTACAGCGTGTCCTTTCAGAAATGTCCTCTCTCATAAATCAGCCATTTTCTTTATTGTTTAATCTGTAACTTGAATTGGATGCCAAGACTTGATGATGAAGCTGATAAATACTGCGAATTGCATCAGACCGTTGAAGATTTCACCATTGGAAAATAGCGGGCTGTACCAGAAGATGCATAACGGATTCGGAGGGCACGTTTTGCTGTGAATGCATTTGGGTGGATGAATCTTTTTAACATGAGGTCCTACCCATCGGCCTGTCCGCCATATCCAGGTAACGCCAAATCCGCCTAGATCCACCCATCGAGGACGTCTCAATATAATTTGTTCTCATACAGATTATTTGGGAATACTTTGGCATTAAGACGCGGCAGTTCGAAGTATCTCTCTCTAACGCTCTCGGCGGCGGCCATGCAATGTGTTTTCGATTTGATGAAAGAAATATTTCAAACTTTTTTTTTTTCATTTCATTTCGAATCAAGTTTAGACCATGAGTAAGGATGAAAAAAAGGACTGACCGTCTTAAACCATTTTGAACAGTTTTTAGCGATCCCCAGTTCTGCCGAAAGCACAGAAACAGTGTAGATCTTACAGGTGTGTTTCAGGCCTGCCCCAAACTTCCTTAGGTTGGAAGGCAAAAATTCCGACGGTCACTGTATGCGGTGCTTAGGAAGTGGTCGGCATCGAAGTACAGATTGATTCTGGATTTCCCCACCGAATATAGCAACGATTCAGATCGGTTTATTACACATCATCAATGAAAGATGGACACATGCACAGCAAACTACATGCGCTAACGAGATTTTTCTTTCTATACAAAATGTGGTGCGATGAGGACGCTTTCGTGTTTTGTTATTAAGCGATGATATGTAGTTTTTATATGTACTGCAGTTGCCTGGAAAATCAATTCAATGGGTTAGTTATACCTACATGTTAGGTAACTAACTGAAGAAAAAAAAAACCCCACAAGAAACATGTATGGTAACTCATGCCTAGTGATGGTATAATTACGGGCCAATACAAAACCGAAATGATAGCTATTAACGACATCAATCGTTTAGCAGAAATGACAACACAGAGCATACAGAACAAAGAAAGACACATCTCTCCCAATGAACATGTTCCAAGCTTGCCCATACACACCGTACCTGACACATCTACACAGCAACAACTGGAGAAATGAACAAATTAAAAAAAAAAACATTCGTTCAAGACTGGCACAGCCTCTTCGATCTTAAATACAGTCAAGCAAACACCTGAACGAACGAAAACAGATACAGGTAGCCTCAGTTTCATTGGTTTGAGAGGGAAATCTTCAATGAACCAAGGAACGGCAATCAGTAAATAACAAACAAGTAGGGTAACTCTTGCTCCCACGATGAAACAATTACAGGCCCATAACTCCAAATGAATGCTGCTTACGACATCAAATCGCCTACCAGAAATGACAACAATGGCAAGGTGGAAACGTTTCTCTCCTCTTTTTTTTCTCTCTCTCTCTTTTTTTTAGGGATGTTTCCTTGTTTGTTCTGTGCGCTCTGTATTGTCATTTCTACCAAGCGATTTGGTTTCACAAGTGGTTTTGGTTTGGAGTTACGGGCATGTAATTATTTCAATGTGGGAGGAAAAGTGACCCTACTCGTTCGCTATTTTTTGTGTTTGCTGTTCCATAGCTCACTGGAGAGGTCCTTTCAACAAATATGAGTTGTTTAGTTTTACGTCTTTTCACATGGCGTGTTTTTAGACGATTGTGATATTTGTAAAATGATATACATCAAGATGATATTGATATTATTATACAAATGAAAACATAATTGAAAAATAAAGCTTAAATCAGTGAACATGAACAAGCATAAACAATGTTTGCTTAAAAAATACTGAAATCTCATACTAATGTACTGATAGGACTGCGAAGTAAATATTTTGATACATTAGCCAAAAATGAATTATTTGAAATCAGAGTCTTAAAATCATCAATTGTAGGATTATTTGGCAACTGAAAATTGGGTAGGTACTGCCGCATAGTGGGACAGTTAAATAGTACATGAAATGTCAAAAGTCCTTTCCCCCACATATGCATTTTGCAGTATCAACATATTTACATTTTAATGAATTATATTTAAGTCTAAAACACAAACTGGAAATTTTCCCCTTGGAAAAACGTTCAACAAAGACATGCTGTAAGAGGTGTGCCGATTTGCATTATAACCCACACGAGCTTTGGTGTCTTTTTTCCAAAAGATTATAGCATTCCTTACAGACAAAGGAATATAAACGTTTTCACAAACGAATACTTTGTCCTGCACCTCCTCTAGCTACTCTGTCTGCCCATTCGTTTCCATAAATACCACAATGTGATGGAACCCAAGTAAAATGTTACACTGGAACCCTTTTGAATTAGAAAATGTATGAGATGATTAATTTCAATTACTAAGTCACATCTGTCTCTAGACTTCATGGATTTCAGTGTGAATAAGACAGACTTAGAGTCAACACAAAAAAGTATTGGAAATATAACCATAGGAAGATTAACAATGTATCGCAGTGCCATGAGAATGGCTACCAGTTCCGCGGTGAAAACGGAATGACCTGCACCAATATGGAACGATTTTTCTTTTCTTTAGACCAGGTATTACAAACCCAGCACCAGCCACATTAGTGTCAATAAGAGAACCATCGGTATATACCTTCAAATGGTTAGAATAATTTGAATGAACATGAGAGCGAAAAGAAAAGCAGCAAGCAGATGAGGGTTATCACTCTTTTTTATAGATCGTCATTGGAGAAGTCAAAAATCTGCTCTGTTCAGTTCCCATGGAGGAATTGGAGACGTAATCGAACGCTTACCTATATCTTTAGTTTTCAGATCTAATCTACTGTGAATATCTGATGTATAAGTGGCTATTGTTGTCAAAGATTTTTATGGCCCTTGCTCTTTTGGAAAGTGAAGATCTGATCTAAGTACGTTTTCATTCACGTTGACATTTTCAACAGCACTGCTTCTTATAATGTACTTAGCTGAAGACAGTTCTCGATAATCGTTCAAAGGTAGAACACCAACCTCCCCATATGTAGCAATAGTCGGGGGGTGGACAGGAAACTCCCAAAGCTAATTTATATGCTTTAGAGTCAATACTTTGTATTTTTCTTCATAAGATATTTAGGAGCAGAAAAATAAACTTCTTCTTGGCCGTAAGTCAGCTTTGATCTAACCAAAGATGTTGCAAGAAGAGTCAAGCTTTTTTGTTTCTTTAGCCCAATTTTGTCTGCTTATAATTTTAAAGCAAATTTAAGCTTTTTTTTGAGCTTTTGATAGACTGTTTTCAATGTGAAATTTCCATGATAATTTCGATGTAAAATAGACACCTAAGAACTTTGTTATGTCTTTGAATTGTAACTCAGCTCCGTCAATAAAGAAACTAGGTATCTTCTGGGAGGGTCACCAGCACTAAATACCATCATGTGAGTTTTTTTCAACAGATAAAGATAAACCATTCTCTGTAAAGAAAGCACTTATCTTATCTAATTCAACTCAGACTGATAACAGATCTGAATTTGTTTCAGTTTTCTGTTTGAAATAGACTTCAATTTTGCATCCAACCAAATACAAATGTCATCAGCATATTGAACAATCCCAACATTCTTTGATATCTTCTTAGAAAGATCTGATATCATAATACTGAAAAGATAAGGAGCAATGATGGATCCTTGGGGAACTCCCATATGTAAACCTCTCTGGGAAGAATATGCATTTTCAACTCTTGTTTCAATAGTTCTACAGGAAAGAAAATCTTTTACA
>JADBJO010015324.1:0-22500 GCA_016801955.1 Conus betulinus
AACCACGGTGCGGGTTATGGAGGGGTCGCAGGCCTTCACTGAAGAAGAAAAAAAGAGGGGTAAAAAGAAAATAGGGGTGTGGGGGGGGGGTGGGGTTACCAATGGCGAAGCCCGGGCCGCGCAGTGTACGCACGGAGTCTACACTTTCACCTCTTGGAGGGCAGGATTACATGCATATTACACATTGCAGTGCGTTGCACCCGCAGAGCGGGGGACGGCAAACCCCACCGCCCCCGCCGCGCAGGCGGGGCACTCGAAGGAACGGGTCCCATGGTAGCTGTAGTCAACGGGGTATTGGTGTGAGAAGACTAAAGTTAGAGTTTGCGCCTCGGGCAGAGGTGAAGACAGGTTGAGGGACAGAGGCGACTGGGTTGACGTTGAGCGGGTTGTCCTCGTGGGCGTTGCCGTGATCGTGAGTGCAGGGGGACGATGTGCGTGCGGCGGCTGCGTTCTCGCAGTCTCGTGGCTCGTGGGGGGGGGTCGCTTGTTGGGGGTCGTGGTTGGTGAACTTGAGTTCTGCCTGTAGAGTTCTTCTCCAGGTGGTGACTGGTCGTCCCCTCTCCCGCTTCCCCTGTGGGTTTCCAGTCCAAGGCGTGGCGTGGGATGTGGGCCTGTCCTCTATGCAGGGTGTGTCCAACCTAACCCCACTTTCTCATCTGGATTACTCTTTTTGATTGGGTCTTGCTTCGTCCGGTGCACGAGTTCCTCATTTGAGATTCGTTCCAGCCATCTGATGCGCAGGGTCTGGCGAAGACAGGTGTTGATGAAGACTTGCAACTTGCTGTCCAGGCTCTTTGTCCAGGTTCCAGGACATAGGTTGCTGTGGAATGCCGTGTCAAATGTTCGTTCCCCACCCTGACCTCTTATCCTCTCCTGCCGCCTCATCCTTGTTTCCATTTCTCTTATTTCCTTCCTGTCCCCATTTTTACATTACACTCTTCCTGTTTTGCAGAGTACATATAGATAGTACATTGTTGCAGAATGTCTGTATCCGTGCGATAAACACGTGCTGGTGGCTAAAATCTAGTGCTGTAAACTTTCGACTGTCGACGGATTTGCAGACGGGAAATTCACGTGCAAAGCACAGAATACAATGCTGACAACACCTCAATAGCAGGGTATAAAAGGGGGTTGGCTCCATTGAAAAAATGAAACCAGAAACGAAAGGAAAGAATGCCAAATCTGAACAGCCAACAACGAGAAAATGCGATAGGCCGGTTGCAGGCCGGGCAGAGTCAAGCAGCTGTTGCCAGACATTTCAATGTGTCCAGAAGCACCATCAGTAAGCTTTGGAACCGGCTTGGAACGACGGGGTCAACAGCAGATCGACCTCGTTCAGGACGGCCAAGGTGCACACCCGAGCCCAAGATCGCTACATCACGCTCCGCCATGTTCGGGATCGTTTCCTGTCTGCCTCCTCTACAGCCCAGGCCATCCCTGGCCACAGACGTGTAAGCGGGCAAACCGTACGCAATCGTCTACATGCTGTTGGAAGGAGGGCTCGAAGACCTGTCCTGAGGACCCGTTATGACTCAGCGTCATCGCCAGGCACGACTTCAATGGTGCATGCAACATCTTCCCTGGGCTGTTCATCGTGAATAGAGACAGGTTTCATTCAGCAACGAATCACATTTCCTGCTGCAACGCCATGACCGGAGGAGGAGGGTCTATCGCAGAACGAATGAACGCTATGCACAGAACTGTGTTGATCAGGCACCTCCCCATGGTGGTGGAGGGGTAATGATATGGGGAGCCATCGATTTCAGTGGCAGAAGCCCCCTAGTACTGGTCCAGGGACGACTTATGCTCAGCGCTACATTGCAGAAATCCTCCCGCCTCACGTTCTTCTTCCACTCCTGGCTGCTCCTGGTTCCATA
Organism: Conus betulinus; assembly: GCA_016801955.1. Classification (NCBI taxonomy): domain Eukaryota; kingdom Metazoa; phylum Mollusca; class Gastropoda; order Neogastropoda; family Conidae; genus Conus; species Conus betulinus. Next base: position 1,878 of record JADBJO010015324.1, read on the forward strand.
TTCATGCATGACAATGCTCGGCCATACTCAGCCCGCTTAACACGACATTTCCTGGCTGCCAACAACGTCAATCTCCTTCTTTGGGCCCTCTATGTCACCGGATTTAAACCCAATAGAGCACATTTGGGATGAGTTGGATCGCCGAGTCCGTGCCCGAGTTAATGCCCCTACAAATGAACGAGAGTTGTTTCAGGCTCTTCAGGAGGAGTGGGACACCATTCCACTGCGCGTCATCCGCAGTCTGCTGCGATCCCTGCCCAGGCGACTTCAAGGTGTGATTGCTGCACAGGGAGGACACACACGCTACTGACGTTCGAAAGGTGTGAGCTCTTCTGTAATGACTTTTTGGCACTGTTTTTTTCAACGCAAAATCAGATAAGCCATTATGTTTCAATCATCTCTACTTTAAAGGTGTTTTGCAGTTACCTGAAAATGTACAATGTTTTGAAAATAGTAAAGGCAGGTGACCAATTGCTGCTGTTGCGTTTCTTTTTTTGAACAGTATATCTAGGTCCCCATCCTGCAGAACGGTAAATTCTATGACTCTGCTTTCTGGGGAAAAGGTTCACGTAGAAAACAGTCCCCTCTTTTTCCGGGAAGGGTAAAAAAAAGTTCCAGTTGTTGTATTGCATCCTGTCACTTTCTGAGAAAAAAAGGTTATTGTGATTGTCTTGTGTTCACAGTCTTTTTGAGGGAAATGGGCATTTTTCAACTGCAGAATGCTGCATCCCACTCTTTCTGCTGTATAATGTATACTGTCTGCTGTATGTTGTATCCTCCATTGTCTGTGAGGAAATGGTTATAGCAGAATGGTGTATTGCATCTTTCTGTTTTGTTTTTTTTCTCTCTTAGTGAAATAATCACTAAAGAATGGAACCATATCTCCCTCAATATGAAGAAAGGGAATAAAGCCGTATCATATTCTCACTGAAAGAGTAGGGGGAACATATCTTTGTATGATGCTGTGTTGTATACCCAATTATGTATACATTCCATTTTCTTCAAGGGGAAATATGTTAGAAAACACTGAATTGTGTTCCCTATTTTGGGAAAGTTACTACTATTGAATCACCCTATTATTGATGTATCGTATTGTCTTCGGTTTTATAGAAACAGGATGTTTTAAACTGTGCATGAGCCTTTGACTGGTGAGGGGTTACTCCCCCCCCCCCCCCCCCCCCCCCCCCCCCCCCCCTTCACACACACCCACCACTTATTATACATTGAATTCCTGCTCTTTGTGACAGAAAGCGTCATCACAGAACGCTGTTTTTGAATTCCCCCTTCTTCGACATAAGAAATGTTATTACAGACTGATGAACTCGATTTCTTTTTCCCTTCGGTGGAAGAGGAACAGATTTACTTCCCCCTTCTTGTTGGGAACTGATCTCTGCACAAAGTTCTCGCCCGTTCGTCTGGAGAATAGTTATTGTACAGGGTTTCGTTAGACATCCTCTCCTTCTGGAGAGCAAACTACTTCAGAATGATGTTTGATATTTTTTTCCCTATTTGTGACAGGTGTGTGTGTGTGTGTGTGTGTGTGTGTGTGTGTGTGTGTGTGTGTGTGTGTGTGTGTGTGTGTCTTTGTCTGTGTGTCTGTGTGTCTCTGTCTGTCTTCGTGTATCTGTGGGTGTCTGTAAGTTGTGTTTTGTATTTGTGTCTTTTTATTTTTTTGATATTGTGCCCCACATCAGGCACGTATCAAACCCTGGCCTTCAAAACATGGTTAGCGAATATGATAGAGACAGTTGGTGATCTGTTATCATGCAGTTCCTATCCAAGTGAATAAACCCTTATCTCAGCAGGAACGATGGAAGAGCTTTTAGAATTTGGGGGGGTTACCATGATCATCTTCCATCCCCTCCCCACACCCCCTTCACTTCCCCATGCTCTCGTCCCTCCATTCAGACTGATCCCTCTCCCTTCTCACAACAGAAACTAAAACCCCCAATCGCGTGCGGGTTTCGATCGGCCCCCCCAAAGACCGTTCTCCTCGTTGTGGACTGGTCTAGCGGTTACCTTTGAAGTGAGTTTCAAACGCAGCTTCAAGCTGTCACAAATTGACAGCTATGGGCTGGAGAGGTCGGGTTGCCAGACGACGGGGGGGATGGGGCGTCTAAACATTGCCCTGGAATGCCAGAACACGGTTGTTCCTCCTCGATGCTGAGATCTGCAGAGGTGGGACTGGATTGTGGTTGGAATTGACCGATGGGGATGGGATGGGACTGGGAGAATGAAAAAAAAAAAGACTATTAGAAAGAGTGAGTGTGTGTGGATGTGTATGGATGTGTGTGGATGTGTGTGTGTGTGTGTGTGTGCGTGCGTGCGTGCGTGCGTGCGTGCGTGCGTGCGTGTGTGTGTGTGTATGTGTGTGTGTGTGTGTGTGTGTGTGTGTGTGTGTGTGTGTGTGAGTGGAAGAGAGAGAGAGAGAGAGAGGAGAGAGAGAGAGAGAGAGAGAGAGAGAGAGAGAGAGAGAGAGAGAGAGAGACAGCACATCTGTGTGAATGCATGCTAGAGCACGATCTGTGATTTCCTCTGTGCACATTATGTTTGGGGAGGTTGGTCTTGAGTTGTTTTTTTTTTTGTTTTTCCTTATTTTTTTTTTTTCTTTTTTTCTTGCTGTTGATGATTTTTTTTTAAATTTTGGGGACTGGGTGTGTGGCCCTTTGCCAGATCAAATCGGCAATATAAAGCAAACTACCCAAGTAATTTAGTTGCACGCAAACACAGACACACAGACACAAAGACACACATACACACACATATACACATGCACACACACACACACGCGCGCGCACAAATACATGCTTGCTGTAATCATACGTTTGATATGAGCACACATCGCATGGTCGTTTTTGGTGGTGGTAGTAGAAACAGCGGGAGCCACAACAGCAGCAAGGGCAAACACTGGCTACAATAACACTGGCATTTGAGTCGTAGTAAAAGTGGTCGGAGTATCAATTAGAATTCAGGCGTTAATTCAATATGAACGGCAGCAGCAACAGCAACAATTATTATTATTATTAGTAGTAGTAGTAGTAATAGTAGTAGTAGTAGTAGTAGTAGTCCTCGTCGTCGTTGTAGTGGCAGTAGTCGATGTCGTAGTGGTAGCAGAAGTAGTTGTAGTATCAGTGGTTGTATGTAAGAGGAAACGGAAGAGGAGGTAGAGGAGGAGGAGGAGAACGAGAACTTGTAACATTTGTGGTAGCCAATATCCTAGTAGTGGTGGTTGTGCCAATCGTTTGTTTGGAAACAAATCTGTGAAGTTTTGCAAATCGAATTAAGCGCATTTTCTTCGGTAAATTTAAACGAAACAAGCACCCCCCCCCCCCCCCCCCCTCTCCGGAAATGTTGTGCATTTGCAATTAATTTAATTGTCCGCTTTCAAGTGGGATCATCTGTTGTAGACATATGAGTGTGTGTGTGTGGTGTGTGTGTGTGTGTGTGTGTGTGTGTGTGTGTGTGTGTGTGTGTGTGTCTGTGTCTGTGTTTACTCGCGCGTGCACATGTGTGTGTGTGTGTGTGTGTGTGTGTGTGTGTGTGTGTGTGTGTGTGTGCGTGCGTGCGTGCGTGCTCGTGAGTGTGCGTGCTCGCACGTGCATGCATTTGCCCGCGCGCGTAAGCGCGCATCTTTCTAGTCTATAGATCTTCGGATAATACTCGCTGTTACGTTTCCTCGCATTTATCAACGTGAAACTAGGCCAGCGAAGACATGGCCATTTGGTACTGGACAGAATAAGGTAACATCGATGAAGACCTCAGAAGATCTCACCAGATAAACACTACCATGTTAGCGGAACGATAATGCATTGGACTCCTCCTTACGGCTACAAAGATAGGTGTATGTCAACACAGCAGATGAGTATTCACTTCCAACCAGGGGGGGGGGGGGGGGGGGGGGGGGGGGGGGGGGGTGGTGGTGTGTGTGTGGGGGTGTGGGGGGGGGGGTTGGGGGGGGGGGGGGGGGGTGGGGGTGTGGGGGGGGGTGGGTGTGGGGTGGGTGTGCTTGTGTTGGGGGGATTTGGTGCGTGGGGGCGGGGGGGGGGGGGGGGGGGGGGGGGGTTCCTCGCATTTAGGGACGTTGGAATCACCTCCCAACCAGGGGTGGGGGGGGGGGGGGGGGGGGGGGGGGATTTGGAGTGAGAGCAGAGTCGTTTGTTGCAGTCTGTCCATGAGCAAAGAGAAAGAACGGGTGTGAATCGAATTCGCTCGATTTTTGTGTTCAAGCTTGATCTAGTTGCAAAGTGAGACTACTGCAGGCGCAAATCTAAACAAATCTTAAATAAATGTTAGCGAACCGCCCAGAGAAACGTGGACAAACGAGTCACAAGACAAAACACAACGCATTTCGACCTCTTAGGTCTTCTTCAGGTAAGACACATGAACAGAACAACGAAAATTCACTTAGCTTTGATCGCTTCAGAGTTCAGCGCAAGGAAGACGGCGTTGCACGCGCGAGCACACACACACACACACACACACACACACACACAACACACACACAAACACACATATTCAACGCCTTCTTCCTTTGCGCTGAACTCTGAAGCGATCAAAGCTAAGTGAATTTTCGTTGTTCTGTTCATTGTGTCTTACCTGAAGAAGACCCAAGAGGTCGAAACGCGTCGTGTTTTGTATTGTGACTCGTTTGTCCACGTTTCTCTGGGCGGTTCGCTAACATTTATTTAAGATTTTTTTTTCAAGTTTGAGACAAGGTTTTGCACAGTGCAGTGTTAGGTCGAACGCAAGCCTCTTCATTCCCTGTCTCTCTTTGCTCCCCTTTTCCTCTTCTCCGTTGTGTTTTTTCTCCTCACTCTCTCCTATGTTCTGCGAAATAGGTTGTTCTGCAGTGCTGTGTCGGCTCCGTTCTGCATCCCCCTTCGTGGTTCCTGTTTCCTCTCAGTAGTATTTTATTGCAACATGCGTTACACACACACACACACACCACACACACCACACACACACACACACACACACCACACACACACACGCACGCACGCACGCACGCACACACGCACACACGCACGCACACACGCACACACGCACGCACACACACACACACACACACACACACACACACACACACACACACGCACGCACGCACGCCACACGCACGCACAACGCACGCACACACGCACACACGCACACACGCACGCACACACACACACACACACACACACACACACACACACACACACACACACACACACACACACACTCACACACGCACGCACACTCACACGCATGCATGCACAAAAAAAGCACGCACGACCACGCACACGCCACACACACACACACACACACACACACACACACGCACACACACACACACACACACGCACGCACACACACGCACGCACGCACGCACGCACGCACACACACACGCATGCATGCACAAAAAAGCACGCACGCCCACGCACACGCCACCACCGCCCCCTCCCCCTCGTACACACACACACACACACACACACACACACACACACACACACACACACACACACACAAACACACACATGCATGTACGCACACGTTCGCACGCACACGCACTCGCCACCCCCCTTCCCACCCATCGCGTCACACACACACACACACACACACACACACACACACACACACACACACACACACACTCCACCATTTCTTTTGCAAAGCAGAATGTTGAAAAATCGGTGTTTTTTTCTTTGGTTTGGGCATGCACTGTTCCGGAGTGCTTTGTGGAGTCATCTCCCTCTCTCTTCCCCTCGCCCGTGCCTCCCCCTACTGTTCCCTCTTTTCTCTCCCCTTCAGCACTTTCTCCCTCACGCCATCTATCCCAATACTGCAAAACGTCCGTGTATAGAATCCACCTTAGCTTCCTGCCTAACGAAATCTTGGGTTTTCCGTCCTGAAGAATGATGTGTTTATAACATCTTTCTATTTCTTTTTTTTCTTTTTTTTTGAAAAAAAAAAAATGGCAATGCACAATACCTTATTGCGTTCCATGTTTTTTTTTTCCCTGGGGAAACGTTTAATGTAGAATGCTGAGGAGAGAGAGAGCCATTGCTGACTGCTGTGCTGCATCCTTTCATATTCTGTTGTTTGTCGTACTGTAACCCTCCTCCCCAACCTTCTTTGTGGTCAGGGGAACGTGTTTCTTGCTGAATATTTTAATTATTCTCCAATGTTTAGTGTAGTCATTTCAGAAAGGAATAAACAAACCCTTTTTTTCTTTCAGGGAATGGCTAAGGGATTTGTGTAGAATGCTGTGTGATCCCCCCCCCCCCCCCCCCCCCCCCCCCACTTTATTCTAGGGAAAGGGTGATAGCAAGAGAATCTTACAACGCCCCTTAATCCGGGAGAGATTATTGAAAAAAAAAAAACATTTGATATCGCCAATTGTTTTTTGTTTGTTTGTTTGTTTTTGTTTTTGGTGTGTGTGTGTGTGTGTGTGTGTGTGTGTGTGTGTGTGTGTGTGTGTGTGTGTGTGTGTGTGTGTGTGTGTGTTGGGGGGAGACGTTGTGTTGTTTGATGATCTATTGTGTCTCATTCTTTCAACGGATATGTCATTTCGAAATCCTGTGATGACATATATGCCAGGTTATTAGAATTATATGAATTGTGCTCCCTGTTTTTGGGAAACAGGATGTTAAGAGAAAAGTATTTGGTGTATTGTATTATCCTTTTTTTCAGACAAACAGGTTTCTGCAGAATGCTTTGTTGCATCCAGCAATCTTCTGGCAAAAGGCTGCTGCTGCAAAAAAAAAAAAAAAAAAAATATTGAATTCCAGCTGTTTGTAGGAGGAAACTGTATTACAAAATACCGGTTTGAATCTCCACTCCCGAAGGAAGGAAAAAAAAAAGTCTGGGGAAGATTTGATTGAAGATTGTTGCAATAACCATCTCCCCTTTTCTATCCTCCTCCTCCTCCTCCTCCTCCTCCTCCTCCTACCCCTCTTGGGGAGCAGGCCGCAGCAGAATGCTGTATTGACTTCAGGTGAACAGGTTTTACACACACACGCTCATAGGCACACATGCGCACACACATACACACATACACACATACACATACACACACGCACACACAGAGACACACATGCACACTTGCGCGCGCGTACACACACACACACACACACACACACACACACACACACACACACACACACACACACACAAACACAGCAGATAGTTATCCTTCAGAGAATTCAGGAGTTAGATTATGAAATAATAGAAACGAAGGTATGGAATCAGAAACGAAAATGTTTAAAGCAATGTTACCTGAAATTGCTCCTCTTCTGAAAGACGTGTTTAACTTAGTTTTAAAATCAGAAAATCATTCGGACCTCTGGAAAACAGGAATCCCAGTCCCAGTCTATAAGTCAGGCGGCCAATCCAATCCCAACAATTAGAGGAGCATAACTTTGAATAGTTCACCTGGGAAAGGGTCTTGCAACATACCAAATGAAAGGATAATGAGTTAACTTGAGGCAAACCACCTCTTGCCGAAGAAGCAAGCAGGGTTCAGAAGGGGATCACGGACCACTGATCAAATATTCATATTGTCAAAACTAGTTGATAAGGTACTAAAAGACAGAACTAAAAAGCTTCACTGCTGTTTTGTTGACTTCAGCAAAGCATTTGAAAATATATGGCACGAAGCTCTTTATTATGCTACGGCCTATCTGGAATTCCTCTGCCCTCTCACTCCACAACAAGATCAGAATCTTCAACTCAAATGTGAAATCTGTCTTCTATATGGTTCTGAAACATGACGAACAACAAAGACAAAAAACACCCACAAACTCCAAACATTTATCAACAGATGTCTGCGAAACATTGTGAACATCAGATGGCCAGATGTTATTGCCAACACAGAACTGTGGAACAAGACCACGCAAGTTCCAATAGAATTAGAAATCAGAAAACGGAAGTGGGGATGGATTGGCCACACCCTCAGAAAGTCTCCATCCTAACATCACAAGACAGCCCTTGAATGGAACCCTCAGGGCAAGAGAAAAGTGGGAAGACCAAGGCAGACATGGCGAAGGAGTACCGACGCAGAAGTGAAGGCCGCCGGAATGACGTGGGCCGAGCTGAAGAGGATTTCCCGAAATCGTGTCCGCTGGAAGAGTGTGGTTGCGGCCCAAACAAGTCGAAATTCCATGTCTTTTATATCCAGACTATCCTCTCGACTTCAAACAGGAACTTCAGCGTAAATTATACCAGTTACACGACTACTGTTTAGACTGGGGAATGAAAATCAACACAGGGAAAAAAAATAAAGGTCACTATATTCACCAAATCAGATCCTAAGGTACCACTATTCTTCAACTGCAGTGAAAACATCATTGAAACAGTCGACCAATATAAATATCATAGAGGCATTTTCCGTCAAAACGGACGCCTTACAGAAGCCCAGGCAAATTTAACAAGACAAGGGAATAAAGCACCACCACATACCTTGAAGAGAACGTTTTACGGTCAAAATGTAAATATGAGAACAGATACAACCCTGTTTCACTCTTAAGTCTCTCCCATCTTAATTTTCCGTCAAAACGGACGCCTTACAGAAGCCCAGGCAAATTTAACAAGACAAGGGAATAAAGCACCACATACCTTGAAGAGAACGTTTTACGGTCAAAATGTAAATATGAGAACAGATACAACCCTGTTTCACTCTTAAGTCTCTCCCATCTTCACATATGGGTCGGAGGTGTGGTTTCCATCCTCTTACCAACATCATGATGAAATCTGTCAGGAAAAGAAAATGCAGCATTTTTTTCAAAATCTGTCTTGCAAACAAATTCCCACATGAAACTGCACACATTAATTCTGCAGGCAATTATTAAGAGTCCATAGAAAACCTGTAACATTACCAGTTTGGGGCGAACTGGGGGGATTCCAGATTACTTTTAAAGCGATAACCCAGATTATCGCATTCTGGATACGCATAATCAGAGTCAGACCAAGACTCTTATCAACAACAGGTTTATCAGTCAATGATCTCTCAGGACACTGAATAAAAATGGACTAAGTTCAGACGACAAACCTTGTCAACGATAGGAGTACAACATGTCTGGAGAAAATCAAGGTACATTTAATGTGACTCGACTGAAGTTTATGGTCAATGCGAAGTTAGTTGACTTCTGGAAGAAACAAAAGAATGAAAGCACATCCAACCTCAAATGTTATACCACAGTTGCTATTGGATACAAACAGGCGGCTTATTTGGAGCAACGCATTGACACAGATTGCAGACGAACACTAACTAGATTACGAATAAGCGCCCATGAACTCCAAATTGAGAGGGGCCGCTATACCAACACTGACAGAATAGACAGAATTTGAAAAGTGAGGGGTTAGCTACCGCCAAAGACACAGACAAACAAGAGTACAGGACTAGACACAATGCATTTCGACCTCTTGGGTCTCCTTCAGGCGAAAACACACAATATATAGGACAGTGACAAGAAGAACATGTAGCCACTTAGCTGCGCTTCTCCTGTTCGTCTCCAAATGAAAATGGCCGCCAGACGGAAACGAGGGGATTATGGGAGAGGACGAGAGGGTGGGGAAAAAAAGACAGATTAATCACGACTTGCCAAGTTGTTGAGAACGGACTCCATTTTTCTCGGCGACGAACGAACTACATTTTCTCGGCGACTGTAATTTTGTGACTAACAACGACGATCACAAAAACAGATTTTAAATCACAGGCTTAAATCAAAAAAAAAAAAAAGAAAACGTTCGGAGCTCATGTTAATGGACTGCTTCCAACCTGTACTTGCCCAATATATCCTGTTGTGTTTTTCTCTTCGGAGACAGAAAATTTAGTCAGACCCTGATGCACACTATGTTGTGTCTTTCTGCTACTAATGTTATGTTGCAAGATGTGACGATGTTAGAATTAGTTTGACTGTCTCAACCTGATCATCTGTGCCCCACAAAACCTCTGATTTTCCTTTGGCAATAAAATGTGTTCTTGTTCTTGTTCTTCACACACACACACACACACACACACACACACACACACACACACACACACACACACCGCATAGATTATTTTTTGTCGGATGTTTATTAAGCCTTTTAAGCTTAGAAGCAAACATTTTCTTTTCTTGACTGTGATCTTGTGGTCAATTTGCACAGGGAATTTTGATGAGTGTGATGGGGTATACCCTTTGTGTATCACACACCACACACACACACACACACACACACACACACACACACACACACACACACACAGGCGCGCGCGGGGGCGCGCGCGCCCAAGCACGCACGCACGCAGTTTGACACATCTAATCCTGGCTGTTTCCTTCAACAAAGAATTCTAGCAGATGTTGTTACACCTTTTGTAAACACAAACATCCATGCAGTTAAATGACTATACTGCTAGGTGTTTCTTTCAGCAAGGAATAATGACCATGTGGTAATTTCACACCTTTCTAAGCGGGATAATACGCACAGTTTATTTGCTCCAATCCCTCTTGTTTACTTCAACAGGTAGCCCTGACTAATATGATCAGCCTGTCTTCTTTCAACCGGAAAAAGTACACACATTAACTCAGCCCCAATCCTGCTTTCTTTCTCTCTGCAGAGAATCGTGACTTATGCGAAGCTTTGCTTTTTGGCCGCAAAATAATGTTTGCATTGGCATAATCTTATAGTTTCCCTCAACACCGAATCATTATTGTTGCAGTTACTTACAACAAAAGGAAAACAAAACGTTGTCAAAGTCCTAATGTTGTTGGTTTCGCTCGATAGGAGTTCTCACGAAGGTGGTAACTATCATTTTCAGTCATCAGAACACCATTTCCAAGGCACTAGTCATGGTGGCTTCTTTCAAACAGGGAAAAGTAATTGAGGTAAATAATAGCCATCTTTTTCAATCGGCAGAACACATTTTCATGACCCTAATCATAGCGGTTTCTCTGAAGAGGAAATCGTGATCGATGTTATAGCCATCATGTTCATGCCGTAAAACATTTTATTTTGCCTTAATCATGGCGATTACTGTCATCAGCAAATCGTGATCGATGAAGTAATTATCATTTTAAAGCAGCAAATATATATCTTGGCCCTGATCCGCAGGGTTTGTTCTTATTGAGGTATTGTTATCGTAGTAATAACTATCATTTCAAGCATAACAACATGTTTTTAACAGCCTCTGTGGTGGATGGTCCTGAACATGGCTTCATGATCGATGTTGCTACTACTTTTCAAGCAGCAAAAATAAATTTTCATGGCGCTAATCAGGCGGTTTCTCTAAAACAGGGAATCGCAAATGATGTGACCACTATCATTTTTTGGAAATTACCTGTTTTCACAGGCCTGGTCTTGGTGATTTCTTTTGACAAAGAATCTCAACAGAAATCTGATAAATAATCCTTTTAAACAGAAAACCACTAACAGTTTCATCGTCCTAATCCTAGTGTGTGTGTGTGTGTGTGTGTGTGTGTGTGTGTGTGTGTGTGTGTGTGTGTGTGTGTGTGTGTTACAGGAAAAGTGCTTCCAGCGTCTTGTCCTAGGACGACTCAGGCCTGGAATCCTCCGCTGGGAGGGGAAAAATCTGGAATCGATCTGTCCTGGAATCTTACATTGCCGTTCTCATTACAAAGGCAAGACCAAAACCAAAGCTAGAAATGACACCAACTTTGCAGACTACGAATACGGATGGAGACTATCATCACAGTGTGTGTCTAATGAGTTCTTCAAAGATTTCAGACGACTGATCGCCGGAAGGTAGCCGAACTGTCTCCATACCTGCTGTGATTTACACTCATCTGCGTCTTCCAGGATGAAACACAAACGTCGAGAAGTCCTACTCGGACCTGTTGTAAGGTACTTCATTAGAGCAATGCACCTCCCCACAGTTTTCAGACGAAGCACCATGAATAATTCCCTGGACTGAAGCGAGAGAGAGAGAGAGAGAGAGAGAGAGAGAGAGAGAGAGAGAGAGAGAGAGAGAGAGAGAGAGAGAGTCAGGAGCAATTCCGAGAGAGTGGGTCACATTTCACAAGTAATGAGGATTGGTTTTCGCGCACTGAAAGTGAATAAGGTGGTTGAGCGTTGCTGCAAGGGTACCCTGGATTGATCGGCGCGAAGTTAACGATCTACGATTCACGTGGCCGTGTGTGTGTGTGTGTGTGTGTGTGTGTGTGTGTGTGTGTGTGTGTGTGTGCGTGCGTGCGTGCGTGCGTGCGTGCGTGCGTGCGTGTGTGTGTGTGTGTGTGTGTGTGTGTGTGTGTGTGTGTGTGTACACGTTCTGGCATCGCATCAATTTTCTAGCTCTGTTTTTGAGGAAACTGGGGAATCCTCAAAACAGGTGGTGCAGTATTGTGGAAACTCGCAGAAAGCGTTCCCTGTTGTAATCTCTTCTAAGAGTGTGCGAAAAATGGATCTGTGATTAAAAAGCCAGAGCCAGGATTCTCTTGCCAAGTTTGTGGATAAAGAAGAAGAAGACAGAAGAAAGAGATTCGAGAGGGGGCGTAAAAAGCCAGGGAGGGGAAAAAAAACTTTCTTGCATGGTCGCTGCCGCGCGTTGTTGTAGGGAAGGAAACCTCGGCACGGAGTTCCGCGATCCTTGTGCATGAGGTGGAGAGCCGAGTGCAGCTCGACCGCTGATCAATGACACGGAGGAATGAATAACAACATTCCCGTCTTCAGACTCGACCCTCTCTCAACAAGCAAGGGGTCATTTTACTTACAGTGAAAAAACTCTCGCTCTCTCGTCTTTCCTGCATCCCCATCCCCTATTCCACTCCGCACCCGTCCTCCTTTCACACACTCTGCCCCTCCATCCATCCATCCCGTTCCTCGGAGATTACAGGCCTCACCCCGGCCGTCGTCCTGCTCCAGCCTGGATAAAATTGGATGGTGTATCGATGCGCTGCAGAGGGGCTGTGCTTCGCCGGATGTGTGAAAAAAAGTCGTCTGCGGTCTTGACGGCTACTTCGGGAGTTACGCCCTTGATTCTGGTCGTGTCTCTCTCAGTCCAAGGTAAGTAAGTGGCTGGCGTGTCGAATGTAACGCTGTGTTAACCTCACGTTGTGTGTCCTGTGTCTGTGCTGGGTTTCGCGGGGGAAGTAACTTTATTGGTCTGCTGAGTAGAGAAAGTTGGGAAAACGACTCGATGAGAAGAAGCACAGCGTAGCGACAACTGTAAGAAGGGAAAAAAAAAAACAGAATGTTCTGATCGTACGTTTTAGGAATATATGTTCAAACATGTTTTGTTTTGTACTTGATTGTAAAGTAAATCATCACAAACAGGAGGTCAATAGCAGAAAATTCGCAGAAAACAGCTGCAACGTGTAGTTTATGCTGGTGTTATGAAGTTCAGCAGGAGTGTGTAGCATGAACAACTGTAAAGACAAAAGGACATTCAGATTAAAGACGAGCAAACCATTGATTTCTTCAAGTTTTCTCACAGCAGCTTACAGGCTGAATCTATTGTCATTCTGTTCATTTTCAACTTGATCCACGAAGCTGCGCTATTAGAAGTCTGCTTGTTAAACAGGGCGCACATTTCATGCAGAGAATTACGTGAGGAAGTGCCTTTCATAAACAAATTAAGAGCCTGTATGCTCTCTCTCTCTCTCTCTCTCTCTCTCTCTCTCCTCTCTCTCTCTCTCTCTCTCTCTCTGTGTGTGTGTGTGTGTGTGTGTGTGTGTGTGTGTGTGTGTGTGTGTGTGTCTGAGACGCCGTTTCTAAACACAGACATTGGCGTCTCTCTCTCTCTCTCTCTCTCTCTCTCTCTCTCTCTCTCTCTCTCTCTCTCTCTCTCTCTCTCTCTCTCTCTCTCTCTCTTCATTCTGAGTCCTCGTTAGATTCTAGTTCAACATTTGCGGTCTTGTTATGTCGAAATAGTAGCAAACGGAACAGAGATATTGATTATTGATGTTATTGTGACTATAGTGAACACGAGGAGTTGTCCAATACCGTAAATGCAAGCAGAAAGTAATAGCATAAATCTTGCACGTGGACAAAAAGAAAGGACTGAGATGGCGGAGGCTGTGTTGCAACGTCACAAAAATCTGTATGGTGTAATACTACCCCCACCCCCACCCCCACCCCTTACATATCCTGCATTCCTTCAGGCACAAATGCATGCTAAGGAGATTCTGTTTTCGGGGGATGCCTTATTGTCAGAAGACCCGTAAGTCAGATGGCCCGTTAGTCAGAAGGTCCATTAGTCAGAAGGCCCGTTAGTCAGAAGACTAATGGGCCTTCTGACTAATGGCCTTCTGACTAATGGGCCTTCTGACAAAAAGGTAGGCACCTCTGTTTTCACTTGCGTTAATTTGTTATGTTGGGATTGTGTGTGTGTGTGTGTGTGAATGTGTGTGTGTGTGTGTGTGTGTGTGTGTGTGTGTGTGTGTGTGTGTGTGTGTGTGTGTGTCTTTACCTGACAGTAAAGACTGTGCGACTAACTTGCTAACTTGACATTTTGGTGGAAAGATGCAAGGTCGCGGATCTGGATAACGAATTAGATCGAGGATCTGGTCAGCAAGATTATTGTACATTTTCTAGTGAACATGGACGCTGTAAGCTACAAACTGACAATTGTGTCTGAAGTTCTGCATTTTCGTGAAATGGGAACTCTTTCTGATGATTGGCATGTGGCCATTTGGCATTTTTTCATTTACTAGTTTTTTTTGTTTGGATTTGTTTGTTTGTTTGTTTGTTTTAATGCACACAGGACATAACTCTTTTAGTATACGTTTTCTATTACGTCCCTTGGCAGAAAAAAAAAAAAAAAAAAAAAAAAAAAAACGTTTGCTCGTGACATAAACTCAAAGGGCAGATTCTGCAATTCTACGTTCGACCTTGCCTGAGGTATGTGGCTGTCCCAAGTGCTGTTCTGGTTTCTCGTGAATTTACAGTTCATGTGCGAAGAAATGTGAGATAGAGAGTTCTTCCGAGTTTTTGTTCCGTGTGTTATGGAGATATGGCGAGCTTAACGGCCTGGTAAAGAATGTATCGCGTTTTGGTTTATCGTGTTTTGATATGTCAGTTATGTTGTGATTGGGAGAAAGAAAAATATAGGACACACAACACTGCATAAATCAAGAAATATTTGGCGAAGCTCATATATCGGGTTCTATTCCACCAGCAATCATTGCTGAGAGCCCTATTGCCGCCAGTCTTTACGAACATTGTCATGTTACGTTATGCAGGCCATGCCTTGTCTTGCGTCATATCACGTCGTGTCGTGTCGTTTTGTGCTGTGTCATTTTGTGTCATATCTTGCGCTGTCAATTCAAGTCGTGTCCTTTTTTTTGGTATGTCATATCATGTCATGCTGTACGCATATGCATCTATCTATCTATCTATCTATCTATCTATCTATCTATCTATCTATCTATCTATCTATCTATCTCTCTCTCTCTCTCTCTCTCTCTCTCTCTCTATCTATCTATCTATCTATCTATATACACACACAAACATACATACATACATGCACACATTCCCGTTCACACTGATTTGTGCTCCTTCCGCTGCAGAATCCAGCCCATTCTTTGGTAATGATTTCTTCTGCTTGAGGAATCCAGCGGTTTGAAACAATGTTCAGCATCATCACTTCAGTCGCTGAGGAGGCCGAAGGTTCTGCATCTCTTGCACTGCTTACCGTTGTCTTTCTTTGAAGGAGATACCGCTGAGTTTCTGACTCCAACATGCCTGTGTTTAAAACTTCATTGCAGATTTTGGTTCGTACGTCTGTCACTAATTTATCTCCATGCCTTAATTGACTCAGCTAGAATGGTGTCATGTCGAACCCTACGGCTTTCCTATTCTTCGGACATCTTATCCTTGATTTCACTTCATCGTGTGTAATGACGAAATCGTCATCAGTTGATGTTTTCTAACTTGTAAGGGCACTGGGTTCTCTGCTGGTCCGCTAGTTACAGAGGTCTGATCATTTAGTGCACCTGTTCATAAGCTCTTTGTTCGTCCATAAAGCAGTTTCCTACTTTGTCCTGGAGCATGTGTTTATAGAGCGTGCACAGTGTGTACTTAACACCTTCACACACACACATCACCAATGTTTGAAACCAACAGCGGGGATGAAACTGTGCTCTAGGGGAAGTGCATGGAGACTTACGCTCTCCTTACGCTCTCGACGGCAAAACATAACTTTCCACCTCCTCTGGGACGCGCCACAACTTTGTTGTTTTAACCTTGTTTCCGCACGAGACTACAGCCAAACAGTAGGGCAACTCGCTTACGATGGCTTGATCACAGAATTCAGCGGCGAGGATTTTCCGACCGTGCCAGCCTACTGGATATGTACAAAGACCGGAGATTGTATGGGTGTTTTCGTTTCCGTGGACATTGACAGTTGGAAATTATTGACCTGTTTTCGCCCTAAAGGCACTCTCGGGGAATATTAAAGGTTTTGTCGACGAAAATTGCTCATGTATACTGTATAATTATATATTTTTTTTTAAAATGATGTCAAATTACATAGACCTTATTTGTAATTGTATGCATGCGCGCACAACGATGTTTATTTGTGCGCGCACGCGCGAGTGTGTGTGCGTGCGTGCGTGTGTGTGTGTGTGTGTGTGTGTGTGTGTGTGTGTGTGTGTGTGTGTGTGTGTGTGTGTGTGTGTGTGTGTTTGTGTGTGTGTGACAGACAGACAGACAGATAAACAGACAGACAGACAAAGAGTAGGATTCTGATCTCCTTTCCAGACAAATTTGCACAGTGCTGCCACATTTCTGTCGCCATATTGACGGGAAAGTTATCCCCTAGCAAACAAAAGCTCCATTCCTATACTCACTACTTTGTTATGCCAGTCTTGTATCTGTTTCATTAATCGGCCAACATTTCACACGTCGACCTTACTGTGCACTCTTAGCAGAATTGTTTATGCATTGCGTTATTCGCGCACCCTCAATAAACCAGTGCACTGAATCATACAGACTTTTGGATTGCCTATGCTTTGTGAGGTCCTTTACAAGTCAGGATGCTCGCCTGCACTTGTTTCTTGTCCAGACTCTTCTCAATGTATGTGCCTTGATTCTTGATCCACGCTCTTTGTCGGCCTCTCCTGCATACCTTTGTCTTCTTTTGATTTCCTATTAAGCTGATGCCCTTGTTGCTGGGATCTTGACTTTCCAAGTTCTCCTCTATAGCCACAGAATTTCAGAATTTCCTCTGGTAACTTCAGCTGAGTTTTCTGGAGGTTTAATCCCCTTTAATATGTTAATTATTTCGTTTCTCATCACATCACTGAGTTTGGTGGTTATAGAATCCGCAGTTTCGTTCTATGTGAGTATTGGTGCAAACCTTTCAACAATTGTTGCTAGAAAAGTAGCAGCTAAATGAAGGGTTCTTCAGTCCGTCCTAGCTGAATTCGAGTCTCATTTTCTTTGGCTTCTTGATCTTCGTCAGTCTGACTATGAAACTGAAGACCTCAAGGTTATGTATGCTCAGCTCTTGCAGCTGGGGAAATTCTTCTTTTGGCTCTTTTGATCCCAGACCCTAACAGTTTCAGTTCCAGTTTCATCAAGGAGGCGTCACTGCGTGCGGACTAGTCAACATACGCTACACCACATCCTCTAAGTTTTGAGACCACACTACGCATGATTTGAAGCTGATGGATAAATGAATTAACAACAAAGATGAGACAATAGTTCTGCTCCAGTGTATTGTCATTCTGACTATTACATTCCGTTTGACAGATACCAACACTTGTGATGCCCTGTGCTCTCTCAAGGTAAGGTAAGGTACTGTTGTTTATAGCCCAGCCGACAGCAAAGGGCCATATCAGGGCTGTCAACGCGTTGAAGTCATTCAAACAACCCTTTGAAATACACCTTCGAAAACACACCGGAAATTTCGTTAAAAAATCTCTTCTGTAAAATCTTAGATCAGATGAAAGATGTGAATCTCTTGCAAAAATTCAAGGATCACATCCGGTGGGACATCTCTGAACAAGGTTTCTATGGAGTCTGCTGAAAAATGTTTATGTCCCACATCATGCAAGTCCCAACACTCTAAAAGAATATGTATCAAGAGTGTTTTCCAGCGCAAAGATGTTGTAACTGGCGACCTACATTTCAGGTCTGACTGTTTTCCTGCTTTAAGGAATCGTTTCGAACTTGAGCGAACTAATTCTTGTGACTAGCATGATTTGTCCTTTTTCTTTACGAATCTTCTTTATGGTGATTCCATTCGTAAACTTTCTATCACCTCCACTTAAACATGCAGTGAAAGCCACGGACATTTTTAGCCTGGCAAGTATAGACACTGGAAATTGTACATCGTCGCGCAATACACCTGAGATGAGGTCACATTGCAGTGCGCGCTTCCGTCTTGTGACTGGACCACGGCTGAAATCCGTCCAACAAGCGGCCCGTCATGGTGACGAGAGCGTGCGTGCCCATCGATGTGAGAACGATTTCTGCCCTGGCCGGTGACCTCATCGTGTTGGAGGTCCTCCGTTCAGTGGATCTGTGTTAAACACAGCCCCTTCACGAGGTTCAGTCCGTCATCGGAAGTTGTTGACTGGGCTGTGGTGCTGGGGGTTCGGACTTGGAGATGAAGGAAATAGGCTCCTGTTCATCCAAACAACCCCCCACCCCACCCCACCACCACCACCTCCACCACACAAGACAGAGCTTGCCTTGTCATAAGTACCACTTCCATTCAAACCTTTCGACAGCCTGAAGTGATTGTGGTATCAACCAATTCTGGAAGAGTATTCCCTCACTTAGAAAACATCTTTTCTATCACGAGAACGAAGTTCCATGGTATTGTTTTAGAAGCATTGATTCTTTTTTTTTATTTTTTTTTTGCGCGTACAGAATTCATACACACATGACTTTTTTTTGTCCATTTACACCATCCATGTGTCAATCCATCTATCCGTAGATTCGTCTTTCCACCCATGAATCCATCCATTCATCCATCAATCCATCTCTCCATTCATTCATACATTAATCCAACCATCCATTCGTCCATCCATCGGTCCACAGATACACACGCCCTTATACACACACACACACACACACACACACACACACACACACACACACACACACTCTCTCTCTCTCTCTCTCTCTCTCTCTCTCTCTCTCTCTCTCTCTCTCTTTCTCTCCCTCTAATAACCACTCCGCTCAGGACACTCCAAGAGTGAGAGAAGAGATAATTACATTTCCTTACATTTCAGTAGCAGGCCTGACGTCCACCCTCAGAGCCAGGTTACCCTGCTCTCAACCCGTTCCTGACCACTTCGCCTGCCTCCAAAGTCAGCGGGAAACCTCGGAACAACTTCGTGATCCTTTTTTGTTTCCGTTGTGAGAAGCTAGAGGGCGTTCAAGGAGTTGTAAGACAATAGATCCTCTGTGTTTCTGTTGTGAGAAGCCGGAGGCACTGGAAGTATTGTGAGACTATACATCCCCCCCTATGTTTCTGTCATGAGAAGCTAGAGGCGCTTGAAGAGTTGCAAGACAATAGATCCCTTGTGTTTCTATTGTGAGAAGCAAGAGGCGCTTGAAGATTTGCACGACAATAGATCCCCTTTCTTTCTGTTGTGAGTAGCTAGAGGCGCTTGAAGAATCGTAAGACAATAGATCCCCTGTGTTTCTGTTTGTGAGAAGCTGGAGGCGCTTCAATAATTGTAAGACAATAGATCCCCTCCCCCCCGATGGTCCCGTCCAGTCTTCCTCTAAAACCCCCATGCCATGGCTGTCTGAAACCTGTTTTAATGTCCAGCCGGTTCTTGGTTGTACTTAAAGTAAGCAACATGATGATCAACTGTCATTACATTGTCTGCAAGAAGAGAATTATGTGTGAAGAGATGATAAAAAAAAAGGAATTATTAATATCTGATACAGTAATCAAAGGGAAAAAACGGCTACTTGATAGTAAAAAACGGGTACTCCATTGCAAACATCGAAATGATTAACATTTCACTCTTTACCACCAACTCTCTCCCCCTCTCCTCTCTCTCTCTCTCTCTCTCCTCTCTCTCTCTCTCTCTCTCTCTCTCTCTCTCTCTCTCTCTCTCTCTCTCTCTCTCTCTCTTAAAAAACAAACCCTGAAAATCTACATGCATACTTAAAAAAAGACAACTACACGCATACATTTCTTCATGACTACATACCTACACGCATAAAGATAATGACACACACGCACACGCACGCGCACGCACGCACGCGCACACACACACACACACACACCACACACACACACACACACACACACACACACACACACACACACACACACACACACACACACACACACACACACACTCACATAAACATATACATACGCACGCGCACACGCACACATACACACAGATAGATAGATAGATAGATAGATAGATAGATAGATAGATAGATAGATAGATAGATAGATAGGTAGGTAGGTAGGTAGGTTGGTAGGTAGATAGATAGATAGATAGATAGATAGATAGATAGATAGACGGATAGACAGATAGATAGATAGACAGATAGATAGATAGATAGACAGATAGATAGATAGATAACAGATAGATAGATAGATGGATGGATAGACAAGCATACAGACATACATACAAACACACAAACATACACAGACAGGCAGACAGACATACGACATGCCTACACGTTACCTACATACATACCTACATGCCTACTCACATACATACAC
>JADBJO010015324.1:35000-37500 GCA_016801955.1 Conus betulinus
GCTGCGTGCGTTCCTGAATGCGTGCGTGCGGCGTGCGTGTGTGTGTTGTGTGTGTGTGTGTGTGTGTGTGGGTGTGTGTGTGTGGTGTGTGTGTAGTGTGTTGTGTGTGTGTGTGTGTGTGTGTGTGTGTGTGTGTGTGTATGTGCGTATGTGTGTGTGTGTGTGTGTGTATGTTTGTGTGAGAGAGAGAGAGAGAGCGTGGGTGGTGTGTGTGTGTGTGTGTGTGTGTGTGTGTGTGTGGTGTGTGTGTGTGTGTGTGTGTGTGTGTGTGTGTGCGCGTGGCAGGTCATTGCCGGTGGTAATCTCAATCTCCTTACAACTACTGAAATTATTTGAACTACACCTCTCTGAAATCAGATGGATACAAAAAATTTTTTCTAAGATTCCCGGCCATGTGGGCATTCCTGGCAACGAGTTGCTAACTTGCCACAAGGGCCCACAAAGAACGAGAGTTGAGCAGAATGGCTATCCCTCACAACTGGAAACTCAAAGTCCAGGCTGAAATCAAGGACCTGTGGCAAGATGGAATGGAATTTGCAGATGGATAACAATTTATTCAAAACCCGTCCAAATGTGAAAGAAGTTTTACCATGTTCCCCCAGGCGGCCGTTAAGAAGAAACAGGCTCGTACTCTCGTACTGTTTGCATACAGACCACTCCTTTCTCCTATTCGTATTCTTTAGAAGGTGAAGAAGCTCCGTGGTGCAGTTCATGTCATGCACCACTCAAGAGTACTGGGACTTGCATGATGTGAGACAAAAAAACAAAAAAACAAACAAAAAAAAAAAACGTTTTTACAGCAATCTCCTCCAAAGACCTTGTTAAGAGATCCCCCACCTGACGTGATCTTTGAATTTTCTGAAAGAGATCAACATTTTTCATCTGATCTAAGATTTTACGGAAGAAAGATTTTTTCATGTTTTTTTTTTTTTCCGGTGCGGTTTTTTTGTTTTTTTTTTTTTTTTTTTTTTTTTTTTTTTTTTTTTTTAAATGTGTTTCAAAGGGTTGCATTAATGAGCCTGTTTTGTTTCTATATGATTGGTGAGCTGACTTCGACGCGGCGACCGCGCTGATATGGCCCCTCGCGATCGGCTGGGCTATAATCAACATCACCTTCCCTCACCGTATAGTGCGTAATCTTGCTGACAGACAGGAAAACAAACAAACACAACAAACAAACAAAAAACATAGGATGAAAAACAGACATAGATGAAAACATGACATCTTGGCAGGGGGTGGAGGGGGAGTGGAGGTGGTGGAGGTGGGTGGGGGGGTTAAGAGCGCCCCCTTCCCCCCCCCCCCCCCCCCCCCCCTCCCTGCAGCCTGTTGCAGCCACGTCATGTACTCCTGAAACCGCTATGACCGTTTTTTTTTGTTTTGTTTTGTTTAACACCTTGGATTATGGTTCATGAAGTCATTGACTACAAGTTCCATTTACACCGCAAGCTGCACCTGAAAACCATCCCCAGTGTGCACATGTGGGCAGGCAGAAACACACCACAAAACACATCCTACAGGACTGTGGGGGGACCTGCAAGTGTCTGAGGGATAGGACATGGCCGCAGCCGGTGCCCCATCAACGACAAGCTGAACGGGGGTCTGTGGAGGCCCTGCAGAGGACCACCAGATTCATGACAGAATCCTGTCCACAGGGGTGACAGGTGGTCGAGGAGAAGAAACTGACTACAAAGTTCGGGTGAACTAGGGAACTGAGGGCCGCTACCCCCTATCTCGGACGTCAGTCAATATTCCCACTGCAGACTTTCAATCACTCCGTCTGGTTCTTTCACATAAATCACCTTACCTGGTTCCTTCAGCTCAATCACCCAGTCTCGTTCTTTCAGACAGAATGATCCAGAGCATCCGTTTTGGGGGCACTTTGATTTTTCCGACGCAGATAAGAAAACTGTCTAATGAAAAATGTATTGTGTCCAGAAGATTAGGCGCAAAAAGCACGCGCGCGCGCGTGCACACACACACACACACACACACACAAACACACACACACACGCGCGCGCGCGCATGCGCGCACGCACACACACAGCGAGAGAGAGACAGAGAGGCAAACAGATTAACAGGCAGGCTAGGCAGGCAGGCAACAGGCAGACAGACAAACAGAGAGACAGACAGGGACAGAGACAGACAGGGACAGAGACAGACAGGGACAGAGACAGACAGGGACAGAGACAGAGAAGCAGAGACAGGGAGACAGAGAGAGACATAGACGGAGACAGACATTGCAACAGACAGAAGAGAGACAGACAGACAGACAGACAGACAGACAGACAACAGACAGACAGCACACTTCAAATGTTCGTATTTACCACGATAATATTACACTACAAAACTTTTAAAATACCGAAAAACATGCCGGAACAGTACAGCTGATAGAGTGCTGGGCTCATAGTGATCCTGGGGGTTGCGGGTTCAAATCTCCCAACAGGCTGTTTTGGTACAGGGGGAGAGGGGGGTTCCTTTTAGGAGTCAACGTAGGTTCGGA
>JADBJO010015325.1:0-15000 GCA_016801955.1 Conus betulinus
GACCACAATGATGAAAGTGACATCTGTGATGATGCTGAACAAGTACAGCAGAATTTAAGGTGCCGTCTAGGGCACTCCTTTATCAGATAATATTTCTCTGATATTTTCTTCAACAGGCGGTATTTCTTGTAGGACTCAACTGCTTATCCACTCAAAATTATTCACGTAATCAACTTTTGAAATACATGTGGACCTGATGCCTTAAAACCGTTCAAACACAAATGTCTGTGTAAACCTTTCACTTTACAGATCACAATCTGTAGCTCTTTTCCCTCCGACTTACTCCACCGCCTTCCTTCCCTCTCATGCACACACACACACCACACACACACACACACACACACACACACACACACCACACACACACACGCGGGCACACACACACACACACACACACACACACACACAGTAACATACAACACAATCAAACAACTGTTACATACACATACTTACACAAAGCAAGTACATGTAATTCATGAACAGTGCTTCACAGAAAAGAAACCAACATAGCATTTTGCACTGTTTGGTTGTTTTGTAGATGTCTATTGCTATCACTCCTGTAAAAGACACCACTACAATGTGCAATATGTTTTCATTTTGGGCGGGGGGGGGAGGGTCTGTCGGTCTGTTCGTCTCTCTTGATCTGTGAGGCCTGTATTCCTTTAACATCACTGTAACTGCTTCTGCAATGCTGCTTTCTATTTAAGTTGTTTTTGCAGTTGCTGCTTCGATCACAGCTAGGAAAAATATCACTACTTTGAACATATTTTCATTTAAGGCTGCTGCTTCTCTATTTGTTTCTCTCTCCCCTTCCATCAATACTCATTCTTCCTCCCACCTCCGTACCCAACTCTCTCTTGTCTCATCTGTGCATTGTGTCTGTGTCTCCTCTCATTGTTAAAGTTCTGGATGTATTTACAAATTTTGTATTTATGATGTTCTCACTTGCAATGTGAATTAAAATTATGTGCATATTATTTTTTCATGTTGAATATCACACACACATTTAGGCAGCTTTGTACTTTTCTGGCTGTTCTCATAAGCCATATTTTGAAATTTTTTTTCTCTTTTTTTTTTTAATAATACAAGAATGGAATGGAATGAAGCTTCACGCTTATTTTGTTAATCACTAATACTCATCAAAAGGCCTATCAGGAATAAGAATTATGTATAATGACTTTCTTCATACAATTTGTTCGCTTTCTTTCAATTGTTCTCATTTGCAATTATTCATTATCATCTTCCTTTCCTTTCTTTAAACCAGGTAATGTGAAAAAAAAAAATTTTTTTTTTTTTTTTTTTAATCATTTGTTGACCATCAATAAGCATTGTTTCCATTTCGTTCAGAAAAAATCCCACACAATTTGTGAGAAATGAGGAACAGCCAGCTGAGAGGAAAGCTTTGCAACAGCTAGCAAATCTGTTAGACTAATGTCAAGTCAGTATGAAAGAATACTGATGAGGAGGAAGATGAAGCGTGCTATCAAAGGTGTCCTCACCTTTATTTCCCAGGTCCCTGCTGAAGTGGCCGCCCCCTGAGGTGGCTCTTCCACTATTTCATAAGGCCCCTGCACACCAGATGGAAAACTGAATCCATCCGTCTGTTACTCCAGTGCAATGCTGCTCTATTATTGCACACTGTAGGCCCTATGAAATGGATACCACCTTATGTGTGTTTTTCTTTAACCTCTTCCCTGCTTGCCCCATGTCTATTACGGGGTCATTTTCACGATCCTGTACACCCGTAACCATATCTACTATGGGGCACTTATTACAAAAACATTTGATTATATATCATACTAATGACCAGCAAAATCAAATTGTTATAATACCACATCATAGCACAGGGTATAAGAAAAACACATACAGAAAAATCTAAGAGATCTCTCAATAAATGAATGAGTATTGAACACATGAGCGAACCAACTGCAATTTGGTTCCGGGACTCAACAGTACAGAAAAGTTCTTGTACTGTGGCAGAGAATGGGTTAAATGTGTCACTCACACACACACGCATGCACGCACCGCACGCACGCACACACACACACGCACACACACATACACGCACACAAACACACATGCACATACATGTATGTTTAAACACACACACACACACACACACACACACACACACACACACACACACACACACACACACATATACATGTATGTTTACATGCATACACAACACACACACACATACACTCACAAACATGCAAACACATACACACTGTATCCATGTGTTCTTTAATTATGCTGCCTTTTCTAGAGAGAGGAAACTAAAACAACTAAAGGTGTGGTTCTACACACTATGGTGGCAGGAAAGCATGTCAAAAGAAAAAAAACAAATACACTCTTAAAAACTACTGGCACAAAGTAATGGAAACAATTCACACAGAATAATGCACCAAACAAATTCTGTTCATAAAATCGCTGAATTAAGTTTGTGAACAGTTAGCGACATATCCGCATACTGAGGCCATGTTTAGCCTTGAATAAAATTCCTACCAAATCAGTTTATTTCAAGATTACTAAAGGAATACTCTTCCATAAAGTTACCACCCTGACCTGGTCCCCAAAAGTCAGCTACGCTGTAACAACATCATGACTTGACAAAAATATGCGCATTCACATTGGAAAAAAAAATGGAAAAAGAGTGCCATTATTGTTAAATGTCATTCCTAGATGACTGGCACAAATCTGGCCCACAAGGAAGAAACCAGAAGAAACCACTAAGGACTGATATGACATTCAACATGTGCGCACCTGTCTGTTGGTATAAATATAGAAATAACAGTAGTCCTAACTTAGTAGCATCCAGTTACAATCATCATTTAAGGTTCAGTTCCAAGCACTACTCTAAAGAACACTAACAGCCACAGAATAGAGAAAACAGTGTCACTGTGTGCAATAGAAGATTCATTCAAGATCAACCAGCCAACCACCAGACATCATGTTACATTTTATATTCCCACAGATGACTGGCGCAAATCTGAACCACAATGAAGAAACCACTGAGGACTGATGTGAAAAGAAAAAAAAACATCACGATCCTTTCAGAGACAGTTAACAATCACACTCTAATGGACTAAATTCCAATGTGAAATTACTGGATGTGAAATGGCTGATGCTCTTTCCTTGGCAAGCAGAAGAATGGGGTAGTTAAGCCACCCGGTAACATTGTTGAGGCTAAAACCATCATCCACTGCATGCCCTGGTCCCTGTGGATTTGCTTTCTTTGTTCCCCAGCAAAAATTCCCAAGTTCACTATTGGTGAGACTCCCTTTTGCAAATGCCACGATTTTAATCCCACCATTAAGGTCCTCACTTTCCATTAACTGTGACAATTTCTACACACACCACCACTGTGCACACATTTGGTTTTCTGATCAACCATACCGTCAGTACACTACTGGTCAGCTTCCCATCCAAAAGATGGGACTGAATTTATTTGTGCATGCAGGATCTCTTTATGCATGCATTCACCCATAGGACCTCAGTTTAAAGTCTCATCCAAAGAACTGGGAGGGAACTGTCTCATCCAAAGAACTGGGAGGGAATTGGCGTCTTCACACTGAAAGAAAATCTCTCCCAATCAGGCTGTCTGGAAAGTCTGACGCCTTATTCCCAATGCCAGCCTGGCTTGTCCCAGTGGTTGAGACACCTGGGTGCAGGCAGTATGGCTCGTTTGGATGAGACAACTGGGTGTAGGCAGTGTTGCCAGATCAGTCCACCATCTCCAGCCACACCAGCAGACAATCCTTTTCAGACTGAGGACTGGCTAGTGATGACTTCTGAGCCAACACAACTGACACAAGTCCACTGTACAGACAGATGTCCATATGGCACAGGGTCCTATACCCTACTACACATCCTTCGGAACTGTCCCATCAATGATAATCTACGGTGTTCAACCTGGCCTGAAGGCATGGAGGTGTGAGTGCAACTTTGGGACAGCAGTCACAATCTGAATGCTGCGCACTGCAGTTTGTCACAAGCAGACTGCAGATCTGATGCAACTACATCACACTGAGTGCAAAAGAATAATTCTAGACACTCTGATCATCGTCTTACCAAGATAATGCAATGAACTGGTTCCGTTACATTCATGTACACATCAAGAATCTGAGGTTGCCTACTTTTTTCCCTTCTTTTTTTTGACAAGGGAAGAGAGGAATGGGGAGGGAAGGCAAGTGGGGGAGAGAGATAGCAAGTGGGGAGAGTGTAATTTATCTTTGATCATTCAATTCTTGCAAAATGTGCATACAACACACACACACACACACACACACACACACACACACACACACACAGAGCACAAAAGTATGCTTACTGTCTCCTAATTGTACACTACTTTTGAATTGATATCCTCCCTCATTATCTCCCAATAGCATGATGCACAATCACAGAGGAAGACAAACAAAAACAAAACCAGTGTGAGCTGAACGTTACAAGTGCTGAAAGGAAGCCACTGGCCAAAGCACCGTACCAGGTTGGGCTGTGGAGCCTCTGTGGACAGCTTAGCCACACTGAGCTCCTGCCCGCACTGCACCAAGGCAATCAGCTTGAGCGCCACGTAAAACCCAGGCTTCTCCAGGTAGCCCCGCCCAGTGGGATCTGACAGATCCCATACCTGTCACAACACCCACAGGCCTCTTGGAATATGGTACCTTTGATGTCTCATCATCAAAAACATGCTGGAATCAATTGGTCATTGACTGAGTTTAACTGAAGTAAC
Organism: Conus betulinus; assembly: GCA_016801955.1. Classification (NCBI taxonomy): domain Eukaryota; kingdom Metazoa; phylum Mollusca; class Gastropoda; order Neogastropoda; family Conidae; genus Conus; species Conus betulinus. The sequence goes on from JADBJO010015325.1 coordinate 4,739, forward strand.
TGGTTAAATGACTGACAGGTTCACTCAGTGATCTCTGTTTTCACATTCAGACACTGAACAGAGACCAAGTAGATGAGTGAGTAAAGGAAAATACATACAACTTGTACCTGCATCTAAGCGCATGATATTACTACAAGTGCGAGTGTATGTGAGAGAGAGAGAGAGAGAGAGAGAGAGAGAGAGAGAGAGAGAGAGAGAGAGAGAGAGAGAGTGTGTGTGTGTGTGTGTGTGTGTGTGTGTGTGTGTGTGTGTGTGTGTGTGTGCCGTGCGCGCGCGTGCGCGCGCACGCACATGTGGTGTGTGTGTGTGTGTGTGTGTGTGTGTGTGTGTGTGTGTGTGTGTGTGTGTGTGTAGGTGTGTATGTGTGCATGCATGTGTGTTTGTGTGCACCTGTGTCCGTGTGAGAACTTTCCCACATCAACTTGTCCACAGAGATGAGAATAAAACAAAGGCATGAAACAAAGAACTAAGTACATGTATGCACAATACATACACACATGCTCAGGCTACCAAAACTGCCAACAAAAAATCACACAATCAATATAATTATGTTGTCAAGGAAGAAATGAGAAAGAAGTAACGGCACTTTATCAAAATTTCTACAACAGATGATCATGCCTGTCATGATTTCATGACAGGTACAAACAGAAGGAGTTCCGAATTCAAGATTCTATTATGTCTTCTTTGTTTGTTTTAATCTTGTTTCTGGAAAAAAAAAAAAAAAAAAATCATACTGTTGGCACGCCCCCATCATCAATGCCAAACAGAAACCCACCAACTGACTCCTGGTCCTTTGACCAGATGCACCCCTCAGGTGCACATCCATCAGCTGACACCAGACCATTACGATGAGTGTCTGGCAACCTTTTAGGGTCACCAGTTAGAAGTGACTCCACTGGTTACCAAATATGCCTCTACAGAAGATAGAAAAAACTGATTCCAACTGGCCTTTAAAACAAATGAAATGGTGTGCATATAACTTACAAAAAATCTTCTTTCTGGTTATTTCAGTTATGTATGATCTAATGCATGTTAATGTCTTAACCAATGCAGCTTAGATTCCTAGGTCAGTCTATAAATGAAGAGTTAAAGGGGCTTCAAGGATTTTTTTTTTTTTTTTTTTAAACCTGTGGAACTAAACACATAATTCCCATCAATAAAATAGGGTTCTTTTCACTTCACTTTTGACAAAAATCAACCTTAGCAGCCCCTGTCTCTGAGTGTGCGTGTGTGTGTGTGTGTGTGTGTGTGTGTGTGTGTGTGTGTGTGTGTGTGTGCGCGCACGCGAGCACAGTTGTGAGTGGGTGTAAGTCTGTGTTTCTATGCAAGTCTATGTGTATCTATGTGTCTGTGTGAGCAAAAGAGTGTGTGTGTTGTCTGTGCGTGTGAGTCTGTGCGTGGCATGGGCATGACATGGCGTGGCGTGGCGGGGCATGGTGGGGCATTACTGGCGTGGCATGGTGTGGCGTGGCATGGGCATGGTGTGGGGTGGGGTGGTGTGTGTGCATGCATGCGTCCGTGTACATTTTCTAGCAGTTATGAAGTGTGACCCCTTAAACATTGTTGTGACCCCCCTGAAATGGTCATCACTGAGTGAACCTGAGCATCTTTCACAACACAGATTCCTCAAGGCTCTGACCTGAGATAGAACAGTCTGGTTCAGTCCAGATTTCTTCATGAAGGTAGCAGCATCAAGGGCACCCACACTGCCGGTCCCCTTGGGGTCCACCTGCACACACCACAGTGACTATGCCCTTACAGTTACACACTACAGTTTATTCACTGTTGTTATGCCACTTTCAGTTTTACTATCCCACATGTAGAAAAACACAGTACAGCATGACCTTGTTTTCAATCCAGTGTGTCTGTCTGCTTATATGTTGTGTGTCCATTCCGTGATTGCATATTGCAGAATGAATCTGATGGAGATGTCTTGACGTTAAACTTCATCACTTTGAATGCCTTTACTGCTTATTATTCTCTGTTCTAACAAACAGACAGGGAAGAGTTTCATGAACATTTCAAGACTTCTCTCCTGACCTTGAACAGCAATTCAACCTTTTTCTCCAAAAAATATTCCAGCCATGGTTTTTCTATAATTTCCAAGATTTTTACCAGATGCTGAGAACTCTGTTTCACTTTTAGTCAGATTCTCATCTGATTCTGAACTAGCAGCTCAGTCAGTTTTGGTTTTGAGCCACCATGGTATAGAAATCTTATAATATTTCTGAAACTACTGAAACAAGTCAAAACCATTACAGTTTTCACCTTTACTGCTAACAGCAGGTCATTTGAAACCTTTTTCAGACCAGCATAAAGCATGCACAAAACAACAGCACTTAGAAACACGAGTAATGCAGCAAATTTCTAGTGGTTACGTATTTTCTTCAGTGAGTTTGGTTTTGCCTTGACAAGTAGTAAATTATGTAACGTGACAGCTATCCTTACCTGTCTGTAGTAGGCTTCGTAGACAGGTCCATGGCTCCCACAAATCTGGAGAGAAAAAAAAAATCATTATAATATTGTGATAAAAACATACCTAGTATCAAAAAGCTCTTTTCCAGTTTATAACTTTGTGTGTGGCGTGTGTGTGTGTGTGTGTGTGTGTGTGTGTGTGTGTGTGTGTGTGTGTGTGTGTGTGTGTGTGTTTATGCGCACGTGTATGTGTGTGCGTGTGTATGCACACATATATGTGCATGTTTGTGTATGTATGCATGACTGTGCCCTTGCCTAAACCAGTTAATAACAGAATAAAGGGATAAATCAATACAGCCTCATATCCAGAAATAATGGGGCTTCACAGTCACCGAAAATAACAAAGGAAAGAGATCAATGTATATGTGCACACCCATGAATAAACATCTGCAACTGGTGGGTTCATGTCTGGTTACAAGTATACATGTACACAAAACACAGAGACACTGTGATTGAGGTCCAATGCGGCAGATGACAGAAATACTCAAGTAACTCAGATCCTTTCAGGGGAAAAAAGCGTTTGTAAGGATCAATGTGCTAGCAACAAACTCCATGCATTAAATTTTGCTACCTAAAGAATCCAACAACCTAACTGTCCTATTTTACAAGAAACACAATTAGGTGTGTGTGTGGGGGAAGAGGGGGAAGAAAGAGGGTGTTAACGTGTGTGTGGTGTGTGTGTGTGTGGTGTGTGTGTGTGTGTGTGTGTGTGTGTGTGTGTGTCTGTGTGTCTGTGTGTGTGTGTGTCTGTGCGTCTGTGTGTGTGTGTGTGTGTGTGTGTGTGTGGCGCGCGCGCGGCGCGCTTGCCTTTGATACAATTCATGGATGCCAAAAACTGTACATGTACTACCACAAAACCTCAGCAATTACAAAGTGTAGCCAATTCATGAAACAACCAGTAATAATCATTGTGTAAAAAAAAAAAGTGCGCCTCTGATGCACAAAATTCACACCTGACATTCTATAGTTCAGGCTAGTGTGTCACAAAAATGTACCAAAATTTATCCTCACAAAATGAGATTCCCCTGTATGCACTACTAATTCAAGCAGCATGTCATGCAAAAGCACTTTTGTCCTGTCCACACCATGATCTGAGTCAATGAAAACTAAACTTTTCTCATGGTCTTTAATTTCCTGGATCAATTAACAACTTCTGTCTGCTAACTCTTCTCTTGAGGAAACCAATTAAAATCTTCAAGATACCTGGTCAATGATTTGATCACAAGATCACATGATTTAGCTAAAAGTGATAAGCACTGCTAACCTTATGAAATTCAGCATTTCATAATCTAAATCAACAGCTAAACTGTACATGTGGCTTACAGGTGATAACCTAGAGACTGAAATAAAAATCTAGCAATCTTTTCAACACAATGGGCCATGGACAACTCAAATAGTTGCATTACATTGACAGATGAATGCATTGCTTGCCCATGGTGCAAAAGAGTCAGTCTAAAAGTTTTGTCAAAGGTTAAAAAAAAAAATGTTCATGTTTGCATCTGGTTTGTTACCAAGCTTTCAATGACATTTGTTTGGCAACCAGATTCTCATATAGCAATAGATTATTTCAACCAAGCTGGAAATGGCTCCTTTGGTGAAAATTTTGATATACACAGCTTTGATGAAACTGAAGAGGACATCCTAGATTATTCAGTATTAGATACAAGTTTCACTGTTATATTTCTACAGTGTGTGTGCTCACATTCGTTCACTTTAGCTGATATCAAATTAAGTGCAGGGGGGGACATGAGTCTGCATTCAGTGAATAAACAATACTTGGCATAATCTGGAGAGTTTTATCAAATATGATAGTCATTTGTTTCTCTTGTCGATTTCCATCTTTATTCTGTGTACGCATGTTTGAGCCACCAGTGTGTGTGTGTGTGTGTGTGTGTGTGTGTGTGTGTGTGTGTGTGTGTGTGTGTGTGTGTGTGTCTGTGTATTTTCAGTATATTTTCCACCACTTGAAAAAAAAAATGTCACCCTCTTAATATTCTGGTAATCTCAAAATCTGGAAGTCAGATTTGCACACTAAGTCTGACATCCTCATTGCTAAGAATTAATTATCGCTATAATCCATCAAGGCTTTACTCCCTGTAGTTCTTTCCCTTTATTTCCAATCAACATGATCAAAGTTGGGGGTTTTTTTTTTTTGGTAGAAATTGTCATATCTAAAACCATATCTTTTGTCATTCATGGGTATAGTTAACTATTTAAAACAAGCCTATACATATATTCATATATTGATAATACACAACGTACTTTCCAAGAAAAATATTATTTGAAAAATCCTAATATATTTATACAGATATTGCTTTAAAAAAAAAAAAAAAAAAAGGAAAAAACTGTGAAATAAAAAAAAAAAAAAAAAACCCTTTAATTTACATCCATATAGAAGTAACTGAATCAAAACTATATGCATGACAAAATTCTTGAAAATTATTCCATTTCCATGTTTTCTTGGTCAGTATTTTTCTTTGTCCGGAACATCTTTTTTTTTTTTTTTTTTCAATTATTGGTCAGGATTTCCTTTTTCCTGAACACCCTTTTCATTAGATTATTTTTCTGTGTGCTCATCAATGGCAGCAGCTGCATAAATTTGCTTCCTCCAATTTGGAGAATAAATCATGTTATCCCACAGTACTAAAGCACCTGGAATTGTAGAATTTTGAATGTGTTCCTGACATTTTTTTAAACTAGCTTGTAGTTATCAGTATGCATATACATTTTTTTAAAATGCAGCCTTCTTGTCCTTATTCACCTGTAAAAGGTTTGCCGAGAAAAACAATCATGTAACGTAACATTACCCAAACTGGAACAGCACTTTGGTACAAGAATACCAATATCTGGTGTGCATTGACAGTAACACTAACAGAATGTTATCTCATATAGACCAACTGGCATAAACAAAAAAAAAGTATTATTTTCTAAACTATTACACACATATGAACACACACCCACACACGCGCGCGCACACCCACACCCATACTCACACCCACAAAAAGTATTTTTTCTAAACTATTACTCACATATGGACACAAAATGTGCTCACACACATGCCACACACACACACTACATTACTGTGTTTACACTCAAAGGAAGAAGGATGTGAGCATAGAGAAGAGATCACAATCTGAGATGGGTGGGTGGGGTGAAGGTATGAATGTGTGCCTATAATGGGAAATCAATACTCGGAACTCAGACGGTGAATGTCTTAACTTAAAACAATGTTAGAGACACTGATGATTTGTGTTACTTCGTTTCAAATTGTCCGTGATACGAACACACACTACAGAAATATTGATTGCTTTGTATCGGCAATCCAACCCACCCAAACGAAAACTGGGCTGACTGCGCAGACGGCAGTCTGCACGGTGCACCACTAGTGATCCTGTTCATTGGCTTACAGACCAAGTGGGTTACTTCACAGATTCTATCAAATACTATATATAGTACTGTGTAGAAAAAAGGTAACTGGACTTATATGCGGTATCTAAATTCTGTCAGCACCTGACTGATACAATCCATCTTTCAAACGTCACTGGTAAAGTTCATGAACAGATCCCTGCAATGCCAACGGTCTACTCCAGCCAGTTCGATTACATGACTTGGCCGTAAAAATAAACTCGGTTCAGAACATTTGAAATAATCAACTGCTCGTGACATATCAAAAACCGTCCTACACTTTTTCCAGCCACACGAAGCTATTTCATGTCTCAGATGGGATCTCTTGAATCAACAACATTGCACTTACTGGTTCAGCGGTGGAAACGCCGCCATCTTTGCAATTGTAATATGACAACACCGCACAGAAAATGTGCTTGAATTTTTATTGGGTAAATAAGGAGTGTGTCAAAAGGGCGGGGCACACACATACTCTTGACAAAGAATCTGTAGCTTTCCCTAGAATGCCAATGTTATTACACATTGTGCTTAATATTAGATACTTTTTTCTATTATCATTTTTTTTTTAAAAGCACGTATTTCTTCCCCATCTTCTCCCTCCTCCCTCCCTGCGCTTTATATTTGAGTTTAATTTCAGGTCGTGTTTGTCATTACAATTGCAAAGATGGCGGCGTTTCCACCGCTGAAACCAAGTAGTGGCAATGTTGTTGATTCAAGAGATCCCATCTGAGACATGAAATAGCTCGTGTGGCTGGAAAAAGTGTAGGACGTTTTTGATATATGTCACGAGCAGTTGATTATTTCAAATGTTTCTGAACCGAGTTTATTTTTACAGCAAGTCATGTAATTCGAACTGGCTGGAGTAGACCGTTGGCATTGCAGGATCTGTTTCATGAACTTTACCAGTGACGTTTGAAAGATGGATTGTATCAGTCAGGTGCTGACAGAATTTAGATACCTGCATATAAGTCCCAGTTACCTTTTTTCTACACCAGTACTATATATAGTATTTGATAGAATCTGTGAAGTAACCCACTTGGTCTGTAAGCCAATGAACGGATCATTAGTGGTGCACCGTGCAGACTGCCGTCTGCGCAGTCAGACCCAGTTTTCGTTTGGGTGGGTGGAGTAGGTCTGCCGTGATACAAGCCAATCAATATTTTCTGTAGTGTGTGTTTCGTATCACGGACAATTGGAAACGAAGTAACATAAATCATCAGTGTCTGTAACATTGTTTTTAAGTTAAGACATTCACCCGTCTGAGTTCGAGTATTGATTCACCAATTATAGGCACACATTCATACCTCCACCCACCCAACCCATCTCAGATTGTGATCTCTTTCTATGCTCACACCCTCTCTACCTTTGAGTGTAAACACAGTAATGTAGTGTGTGTGTGGGCATGTGGGTGAGCACCATTTTGTGTAATAAACTGTATGTGAGTAATAGTTTAGCACAAAATAATACTTTTTGGTGGGTGTGAGTGTGGGTGTGCGCGCGCGCGTGTGGTGTCGTGTTCATATTTGTGTAATAGTTTAGAAAATAATACTTTTTTTGTGTTATGCCAGTTGGTCTATATGAGATAACATTCTGTTTTAGTGTTACTGTCACTGCGCATCACCAGATTTGTATTCTTGTACCAAAGTGCTGTTCCAGTTTGGGTCTAATGTTACGTTCACGATTGTTTTGTTTTCTCGCAGAACCTTTTACAGGTGAATAAGGACAAGAAGGCTGCATTTTAAAAAAATGTATATGCATACTGGATAACTACAACTAAGCTAGTTTAAAAAAAAAGTGTCAGGAACACATTCAAAATTCTACAATTCCAGGTGCTTTTAGTACTGTGGGATAAACATGATTTTATTCTCCAAATTGGAGGAAGCAAATTTATGCAGCTGCTGCCATTGATTGAGCACACAGAACAAATAATCTAATGAAAAGGGTGTTCAGGAAAAAGGAAATCCTGACCAATAAAATTGAAAAAAAAAAAAAAAAAAATGTTCTGGAAAAAGAAAATACTGACCAAGAAAACATGGAAATGGAATAATTTCAAGAATTTGTCATGCATATAGTTTTGATTCAGTTACTTCTATATGGATGTAATTAACAGGTTTTTTTTCACAGTTTTTTTTTTCCTTTTTTTTTTTTTTTTTTTTTAAAGCAATATCTGTATATAAATAATATTAGGATTTTTTTCAAATAATATTTTCTGGGAAAGTACGTTTTGTATTATTAATATATGAATATATGTATAGGCTTGTTTTAAATAGTTAACTATTCCATGAATGACAAAAGATATGGTTTTAGATATGACAATTTCTACAAAAAAAAAAAAACAACCCAACTTTGATCATTGTTTGATTGGAAATAAAGGGAAAGAACTACAGGGAGTAAAGCCTTGATGGATTATAGCGATAATTAATTCTTAGCAACGAGGATGTCAGACTTAGTGTGCAAATCTGACTTCCAGATTTGAGATTACCAGAATATTAAGAGGGTGACATTTTTTTTTTTCAAGTGGTGGAAAATATACTGAAAATACACAGACAGACAGACACACACACACACACACACACACACACACACACACACACACACACACACACACACACTGGTGGCTCAAACATGCGTACACAGAAATAAAGATGGAAATCGACAAGAGAAAACAAATGACTATTATATTTGATAAAACTCTTCAGATTATGCCAAGTATTGTTTATTCACTGAATGCAGACTCATGTCCCCCCCTGCACTTAATTTGATATCAGCTAAAGTGAACGAATGTGAGCACACACACTCTAGAAATATAACAGTGAAACTTGTATCTAATACTGAATAATCTAGGATGTCCTCTTCAGTTTTCATCAAAGCTGTGTATATCAAAATTTTCACCAAAGGAGCCATTTCCAGCTTGGTTGAAATAATCTATTGCTATATGAGAATCTGGTTGCCAAACAAATGTCATTGAAAGCTTGGTAACAAACCAGATGCAAACATTGAACATTTTTTTTAAACTTTGACAAAACTTTTAGACTGACTCTTTTGCACCATGGGCAAGCAATGCATTCATCTGTCCATGTAATGCAACTATTTGAGTTGTCCAAGCCCTTGTGTTGAAAAGATTGCTAGATTTTTATTTCAGTCTCTAGGTTATCACCTGTCAGTCACATGTACAGTTTAGCTGTTGATTTAGATTATGAAAGCTGAATTTCATAAGGTTAGCATGCTTATCACTTTTAGCTAAATCATGTGATCTTGTGATCAAATCATTGACCAGGTAGGCTATCTTGAAGATTTTAATTGGTTTCCACAAGAGAAGAGTTATCAGACAGAAGTTGTTAATTGATCCAGGAAATTAAAGACCATGAGAAAAGTTTAGTTTTCATTGACTCAGATCATGGTGGACAGGACAAAAGTGCTTTTGCATGACATGCTGCTTGAATTAGTAGTGCATACAGGGGAATCTCATTTTGTGAGGATAAAATTTTGGTACATTTTTCGGACACACTAGCCTGAACTATAGAATGTCAGGTGTGAATTTTGTGCATCAGAGGCGCACTTTTTTTTTTACACAACGATTATTACTGGTTGTTTCATGAATTGGCTACACTTTGTAATTGCTGAGGTTTTGTGGTAGTACATGTACAGTTTTTTGCATCCATGAAATTGTACAAAGGCAAGCGCGCGCGCGCACGCACACACACACACACACACACACACACACACACACACAGACACACACACACACACACACACACACACACACACACACACACACGTAACACCCTCTTTCTTCCCCCTCTTCCCCACACACACACCTAATTGTGTTTCTTGTAAAATAGGACAGTTAGGTTGTTGGATTCTTTAGGTAGCAAATTTAATGCATGGAGTTTGTTGTTAGCACATTGATCCTTACAAACGCTTTTCCCCTGAAAGGATCTGAGTTACTTGAGTATTTCTGTCATCTGCCGCATTGGACCTCAATCACAGTGTCTCTGTGTTTTTGTGTACATGTATACTTGTAACCAGACATGAACCCACCAGTTGCAGATGTTTATTCATGGGTGTGCACATATACATTGATCTCTTTCCTTTGTTATTTTCGGTGACTGTGAAGCCCCATTATTTCTGGATATGAGGCTGTATTGATTTATCCCTTTATTCTATTATTAACTGGTTTAGGCAAGGGCACAGTCATGCATACATACACAAACATGCACATATTGTGTGCATACAAACGCACACACATACACGTGCGCATAAACGCACACACACACACACACACACACACACACACACACACACACACACACACACACACACGCACACACACAAAGTTATAAACTGGAAAAGAGCTTTTTGATACTAGGTATGTTTTTTAT